>OY723385.1:35455473-35570473 GCA_963210295.1 Ophion ellenae
GTGCGTATTGCCTAAAAAATATTGTATGGAATGTATTTTTTCTGTAGTCCATCTGGATCCAGTATGTTCATTCGTTTTGAAGTACATTTTAATTAATAAAATTACCATTTTTCATGCCGAATCTTGATATACTTAGCGGCATGTCCGTTGATGATGATATTCTTTTGACCGATGGTGTGACAAGCAGAAAATTGAAATGTCGCTGAGCAGGAGCGGAAATGAAAGTATAGCAAGTATTTGCAGCATCCAAACCCGCGGAGCGTTTGTTTGACAAAAAAAATACACACACACACACACACACACACACACACACACACACACACACACACACACACACACACACACACATATATATATATATATATTCAAGAGAACACTCCTGGAGAGAATAAAATTAATGGATGAGATGAGCTGTGTTTTGAACGAGAGAATTGTTCGGCAACCTGCTGTTATGTTTTCTCCAATGGCGTTCCTTCTCGCTTGAGAGAATCTTCGGTGAGCAACTTTTCGTCCCTAGTTCTCACTAGATTTTTCAACGATGTACCACAATGGGATTCGCCTATTCTCTCGCAAGCACGAGAGACTGTTCTTTTTAGACGAAGTACCTCTCAACTATATTTATACACACTTACATACATATATATATATATATATATATATATATATATATATATATATATATATAAGATGGACACGAGGGTAATGGACCGTAGTCTTTACAATCAATGGAAAAGAAGCTCGGAAGTTTTTTTTCCACTTTTGCTCTTTCTTTCTTTATTTTCCATTCTTTCCTACTCTATTTCATTTGACCTCGTCGAAGAAAGAATATCCTCTCGATAGATATGGGAGCACCTTAGATGGGAACTCATGCAGACTTGAGGCACATAATATCTTTCGAGCGAAATTCAGCAGCTAATAATCTCCGATTACAGTTTCTTCGAATATTATACTCAAAAAGTGAATTGTTCGAATATACAATAATTTGCGCTTGCCTTAAGGAGTCTTCTCACTTTAGACGCTAAAAAAGGCTATTTTCATGAATTTTTCGATAGGTTTATATTATAGATATTGATATAAAAGTTGTTACACTTAATAAATACACTTTCGAAATACATGTTAAATAATATTTATTTATTTAAACCACTATTTATAGACGAAAATGGTAGTTAAAAAAATGTCCAAAAAAATTGTAGGTCTGCGCTTTTGACGAAATATCGGAGATGGATCATCGGAAACAAAAAAATTTAACGGTTTTAGATTCAGTATGTTAATGGCAATAGCGCGTATCATACGATTTTTTATATATGCAAAAATAACAAAATGATGGAAATTTTTCGAAAAAAATCGTGCTTTTCCACCGTTTTTGGCAAAAAAATATAGTAAATATCAAAATTTAAAAAAATCCTTGATATGCGCTATAGCTATAGTTGTAAAGAATATATGATTAAAATTTCATAAGGATCGGTTCAGTAGTTTCGAAGATTCTATCAACAAGCCGTCGAAAAACGTTGTTTCGAGAAAAACGCCTTTAAAGTTTGTTTGAGTTACATAAATACACAAAAAAAAATTTTTATGTATTTCGAAAGTGTATTTATTAAGTGTTACAACATTTATATCAATATCTATAATATAAACCTATAAAAAAATCCATGAAAATAGCCTTGTTTAGCGTCTAAAGTGAGAAGACCCCATAACCATTCTGACTTAAAATGGTGACGGATTGATGATTTTTATTTACTGGGATATTTTGATTACTATTATCATTGTCATCATCATCATCATTGTCATTATTATTATTCTGAGAAAAAGGAAATAGGTATTTTCACTTTAGACTAAATAATCATCAATACGTGCATGATACAGGGAATTTTCCATACTCTCTCCTTAAATTTACTCGTCACTAATTTACTTAATGCATCGATATTATAGTTATTGTAGCATTGAACTGGCTCTAGTGATAATATTCTGCAGTCGAACAATTTTCGCATATTGAGATCAATTGAACGCGTGATTTTTTTTTTCTCAGGGACATGGAAACTTTTATTACGATTACATACATGCTACATATAGTTATACGCAACAGAGTGGGTAGCAGGTTCCCCTCTTTATAAATATCTCTTGCTGTTCGCTCCGTCTCCTCTCACGCTCTCGAAGAAGGGCGCGTTTCGCCCTCACGAGCGAAGAGACGTGGCGGCTGTCGGTGAAGGGCGGGAAATGGATTTTTCCAGGTAAGTAGGTCGGAGGTCGCGGTATTGGAGAAGAGATTTCCCGCAAAAAAAAGGAGAAATAATGTGCAGGAAAATAGACTGCGAGAGCGATAGGGAACGAAAAGTAGTCGATCGTGATTTGATGATGACGACTTTTTCTGTTGTCTAGGAGCTCCTCACACCATTTAGATAATTATTAATTTTTTTTTCATTATTACCAAAGATAAAATTTGATTTCGTATGATGCAGGCGAAACTGCTCTAGCGAATCAGAGATACACTTAATTTTTGCTTTGATATTTATAATTCTATGGTAACTCATATCGTTCGATGATTTCTTTGTAAGGGGTATGCCTAGTTGTAGCAGTCGAATGCGGCGTATTTTTGGCATTGTTTTAAAAGAAGATCGTTATCATAAATTTCCACAAAAATTAGGTATTTGAATAAGTATCATGTGAAGAACTCTCATTTGTTTTTTTTTATGTACAAATATTTCATTATAATCGATTTACAGCTGATGTCCGGGAAATACCTCTGGAAAACGTCTTTTTCGGAGAGCAATGCCCGTCTGAACCGGGTCATCTGAACTCGAAAAACCAAACAGATCTCGTTAGTATACTCGTTTATCCTGTGATGAATCGATGGAATTTTCGAAATATCAAATAAAAACGAAATGGCGCGTGTTCAACCCTAGGATCCCACACAGGGTACCCCAAACTCCACACATTTAGAGAGAAATGCTAGAATCACTTTTCTTGCTTTCTACAATCGCATTTTTAATGGTGCCAAATTCATATTACGTTTTTCTCACATTTCATATTCCACTCTTCAGCCTTTCAGCGTTCGAATGAAAGACAAAACGCTTTACGACAAATAGTCGTTAGCAGCCTTGATTGGAAGTGCTGGGGTGTGCGTAACCCCTGTGTAGGTTCTCTGTTTCGTACAGATAGTGTAGGGTCCTAGGGTTAAAGTGACGGTCACGATTTTTCAGAAATAATGGGCATTTTTCGTAGATAAAATCGAACGTATACATCGGAAAATAAATTCTTCGATCAAATACTATATTTTTACACCTAGAATTCTATTCAATGCAGTATTTTTTTTTTAGATATTTTGTTCACCGACTTTTTTTGAGGAAACGTTTTTTGAGAAAAACGCGTTTAAAGTTTCGAACAACGATCTGAGCGTTTCGACGGGCATCAACATAACAGCCTATACATTTGTCAATTTGGTTCTACCGCCTTGAAATTTTCAGGAAAAATTTATAAGATGATATGCTGTCAAAGTATATTGGTTTTGAAAAAACGTGATTTTGCGATTTTTCGAACTAAACATAACCCCTTAACACTTATTTATTATTTGAACTGTACTTGTTCTTTATTTGCATACAGGTGAACAGCGCTTTTGTTTCATGGAAATTTATTTGAACTCATTGACGATTCTTTATTCAAAGAGACCTTCGAGTATTGCTGTAACTTTTGATTCCCGACAGACGATCTTTGGTTATTGATGCACCTCGGAGTGTCGAGTTCCTGACCCGTGAAAAATACAATGCTATCAGTTCGTTAAGCCAAACGAGATTATATCGTTATATATATATATATATATATATATATTGTGACCGCAAAATCGAGGGAGCTGGGGAAAAAGGACCGAGAGAGTCACAAAACTCCCCTCCGCCCGTCCCGACAATTTATATAGGGCGCCAGCCGAAAATCGGCTTGTCGGGATGAGAAAAGGGAACGCAATGTCCGGCCAAACTGCAGCCTCGTGGATAAGGTAGAGGGGATGGGTCAGGTGTCAATCACGCGCGGCAAGAAAAATGTATCGTCCGTGAATTTATTCTACCATTCGTTAACAATTTCCCCTCCTTCGCAAGGAACACGGGACAAAAACCAAGAAACAGAATTAAATACAATACGCGCGAAATCTCGCGAGACAGTTACTCTCGCGCACACACACACACACCAATTCCGACCGGGGCCTACGCACACTCACAATACACGTCGAGCTCGTCTTGGCCTCTCCTCTCTCTCCCCTACCGGCCACTCTAATATTTCAAAACCGGACCCCCGCTAATCGGTTACCCGGCCGAGCGTTAAAATAAAGAAAGAAATATCCCGGGAAAATTACCCCGGTCGTTACTTACGTGGACGTCGATGCTCGGCAACCTCTCCCCCGCGACGAAGCCGGGAAAATCCCCACACTGGGGAAAGGGGCACCCGGTAGATATTGTTAAGGTAGACGGGAGCCCGCACGGGTTCGAACCCGCGACCCGATGATAAACGGGAGGCTAGTTCTCCGTGAAGATGTCCCGACTTGAGGGCAATCTCTCCCCCTTTCCCCTTGCACAAGCCTCGCCGCAGGCCAAGGGATCACCAAGGACGACACGTCCCTATTTTTGCAGACACACATTCACTCACACCTTTTACAGACTAATCGAGCCGAAGCTCGTCGCAAAACGAGATTGAGCTTCCCGCGCGCAACCACGACACGATTTCCCGACAATACGCGCTAGCTACGTGCGACGGGGTTGATAATTACGGAAACGCGACAGAGGCCGCGGCCACGGTAAAGATGCGCGAGATCGTGAGCCGACCATACGGCCGAAAATTACCCGGATTGTTGCCGAAGGCATGGCCAAGCTCACCGGTTGCGTAATTCGGTCGTTTCCCATTGTCCCGGCCCACGTCCGTCCGGCTCGACACCTCGCAGGAAGCTAACGTAAAAGCCGGCCGACGTGCGAGAAGCGTACCCCCCACCTTTGCTTTAGTTTCTGTTCTTATGATTACACCAGAGAGGACAGGCCCGTATCGAATAATTTTCGGGAGTGTGCTTATCGATCAAGCGTGGATTTCGAATCCTCAACCTCCCGTAACGGAAGATGAAAAGTCCGCTCTTCCCGCGGGCCGTATTTCATGTCCTAGTGGAGCCGCGTCCTTCCCTGGATGATGTTTCGTAACGGTCGACCTGGGCGACGACGGGAATAAGGACCGCGGCCGACGCCAGACTTATTATCGGCTGAGGGTGTGTATTCGGCTCCTGTCCAGAAGAAACGGAAGAAGTGAAAGGGGGGGGGGGGGGGCGTGAATCACGGCCCTGGGCAGGTAATTTTCGCGGGAATCTGCGTCCTTCCGAACGTTTGACCATAGTTGGGCCACCGCCTCTTCCCGATCTTTGGCCTTGGGAGAATGTTTGGCCTCGCTATCTTTCCCTCCCGCTCTTCCTGGCCGTTGGTACCTTGGCTCGTGTAAGCCAGACGTTGAGGTGGCGAAAATAAAGAAAACAAACAGAATATTAGATCAAAATCCTAACGTCGCTTAGAGAACCCTACGGAATCATGTCGTGATCGCGATGACGGCCCCGAGCCGGAGGACGGTTTTGCTGCAGCCGCCACCATGCCAGGCGGGTCAGCGGAGTACCAAAAAAAAACACGTTACAACACCCCCTCCCCAGACATCGGCCGCCCCGGCCGAGATTTAAGCCCGGCCTGGCCAATCCATCTATTACGCCACGTGGCGACGACCTCCATCACGCTCGATTCCGTAGCGCCCTCCATTGCAATCATAATAGAATAAAATAAGAAATTGAGGACCGTACGGTAAGTTCGGTACATCCTATCTATCAACCGGTACGCCCTGCCGAGGAACGTGGCCTCGAACGCGGCAATCTCAAACACCCGCTCCCGACACACCTCAGGAAACTCCAATGCCATACCACAGGGATACCACTTTTTTTTTTACGTTCCCCAACGGGATTCAAGAGAGGGAAGGAGTGCAGGAGGCAAGTCAGAGCGGAAGTCAATAAACAAAATAATGATAGCAAGACAACGACAATGATCGAATTGTCAAGACAGAAGAAAATCACTCCATCAAGTCAGAAGAAAATGAAACAAAAGTGAAAACGATAACAGCAATAATGTCCGATACTACACACAGACAAATAAACACATAAGTCGCTATTTTGGCGAACACGGGAACATTTTACCCCGCGAAAGAAAAAAAATACTCGTGGTCAATTAGCTACCATCGGAATAATTGAAAAACTCATCGAGTTAGCCGGCCTGAAACGCAGGTCCGCCTACTCGTAAAGCAGTAAAAGACTGGTATCGGTGTTTCCGGGAACATGTGACCCCGCGAAAGAAAAAATACTCGTGGTCAATTAGCTACCATCGGAATAATTGAAAAACTCATCGAGCTAGCCGGCCTGAAACGCAGGTCCGCCTACTCGTGAAGCAGTAAAAGACTTGTATCGGTGCTTCCGGGAACATGTTACCCCGCGAAAAAAAAAAAATTCTCGTGGTCAATTAGCTACCATCGGAATAATTGAAAAACTCATCGAGTTAGCCGGCCTGAAACGCAGGTCCGCCTACTCGTGAAGCAGTAAAAGACTTGTATCGGTGTTTCCGGGAACATGTTACCCCGCGAAAAAAAAATACTCGTCCTAGCAAAATCGATTCATCGAACGGATTCAGTCCGCCGGCCTGAAATTCAGGTCCGGTGAACCAAGGTGTAATTTAAAAAAAACAACAATGTACCATAAGTACGTCGTAAGAGCGATAGAAAAGAACGAAGAAAAACAAACAAAGAAAAGGAAGAAATAAAATAAAAAGAAAAATGGCTCAATAAATTAAATTAAAATCAAACCGTCCGCAAAAGAAAACAATGAAATCAAATTTAATAAAAAAAAAAGGGTCGGTAAAATAAAAAAATAAAAAAATTAATCCAAGCCAAAATATAATTTGATTGAAGGAAATCTAATAACTTATTTAAACGAACTAAACGAATTTAAGCCAACAAACGAATAAAAGAAAAGAAAGTCAACTAAGTTCGTTAAAATACAGTCCATAAATGAATTATATTAAATAAAGTCAATAAATAAATTAAATAAAATAATGTCAGTCAGAAAATAAAAGAAATTTTAAGTCGACACCCTAAAATTTATCGTGCAATAATAATATTGATAAGATAAATTAAACAAAGAAACTTTAAAAGATGTTGAATGCCTAACATAATAGAAACCGTACTAACCCCGAAGACAAAATAAATAAATAAATAAATAAACTCGACATAACAGAACTGAGAAAATAAATAAGCGGGGTCGACAAGAGTAAAAGCTGGTCTTATGTGCCACTTAGAGTCCCATTTGTGGATCACCCTGTAGATCGGAATATTCAACGAGACTTGGGAGTTCAGGAATCTTTCGTAAATTTTTCAATACGTCGGCAAGTATTCCGTCTCCAGTTCGGGATCTTAAATGTGAGGATGCAAAAAAAACGTAAACACAAAGTTGACATGCAGAGCGCGAGCGCCGGGCCACTCGGCAAGAGCTCGCGCTGGACTCACCGGCCGAGCAGAAAAAAAAACTCGGCTTAGCGACGCGAGGAACCTCGAGCACACGATACTCGAGGCCTCGAAAATATTTCGCTCGATCTCTCGCTGAAAACTTTTCTTTTTCTATTCGACGGAAACAAAGGGACGACTACGACATTGGCACACAAAAAAGACAGACTTATACACGAATATGATAAAGACGGTTGCGAAGGAGACGAAATATCGAAAATGAATTTAAATTTAACTCCGTCGAGGTAAAATAAAATTTTCTGCGCGCAATGACACGGCCCCACGTTGGGCGCCAAATTTGTGACCGCAAAATCGAGGGAGCTGGGGAAAAAGGACCGAGAGAGTCACAAAACTCCCCTCCGCCCGTCCCGACAATTTATATAGGGCGCCAGCCGAAAATCGGCTTGTCGGGATGAGAAAAGGGAACGCAATGTCCGGCCAAACTGCAGCCTCGTGGATAAGGTAGAGGGGATGGGTCAGGTGTCAATCACGCGCGGCAAGAAAAATGTATCGTCCGTGAATTTATTCTACCATTCGTTAACAATTTCCCCTCCTTCGCAAGGAACACGGGACAAAAACCAAGAAACAGAATTAAATACAATACGCGCGAAATCTCGCGAGACAGTTACTCTCGCGCACACACACACACACCAATTCCGACCGGGGCCTACGCACACTCACAATACACGTCGAGCTCGTCTTGGCCTCTCCTCTCTCTCCCCTACCGGCCACTCTAATATTTCAAAACCGGACCCCCGCTAATCGGTTACCCGGCCGAGCGTTAAAATAAAGAAAGAAATATCCCGGGAAAATTACCCCGGTCGTTACTTACGTGGACGTCGATGCTCGGCAACCTCTCCCCCGCGACGAAGCCGGGAAAATCCCCACACTGGGGAAAGGGGCACCCGGTAGATATTGTTAAGGTAGACGGGAGCCCGCACGGGTTCGAACCCGCGACCCGATGATAAACGGGAGGCTAGTTCTCCGTGAAGATGTCCCGACTTGAGGGCAATCTCTCCCCCTTTCCCCTTGCACAAGCCTCGCCGCAGGCCAAGGGATCACCAAGGACGACACGTCCCTATTTTTGCAGACACACATTCACTCACACCTTTTACAGACTAATCGAGCCGAAGCTCGTCGCAAAACGAGATTGAGCTTCCCGCGCGCAACCACGACACGATTTCCCGACAATACGCGCTAGCTACGTGCGACGGGGTTGATAATTACGGAAACGCGACAGAGGCCGCGGCCACGGTAAAGATGCGCGAGATCGTGAGCCGACCATACGGCCGAAAATTACCCGGATTGTTGCCGAAGGCATGGCCAAGCTCACCGGTTGCGTAATTCGGTCGTTTCCCATTGTCCCGGCCCACGTCCGTCCGGCTCGACACCTCGCAGGAAGCTAACGTAAAAGCCGGCCGACGTGCGAGAAGCGTACCCCCCACCTTTGCTTTAGTTTCTGTTCTTATGATTACACCAGAGAGGACAGGCCCGTATCGAATAATTTTCGGGAGTGTGCTTATCGATCAAGCGTGGATTTCGAATCCTCAACCTCCCGTAACGGAAGATGAAAAGTCCGCTCTTCCCGCGGGCCGTATTTCATGTCCTAGTGGAGCCGCGTCCTTCCCTGGATGATGTTTCGTAACGGTCGACCTGGGCGACGACGGGAATAAGGACCGCGGCCGACGCCAGACTTATTATCGGCTGAGGGTGTGTATTCGGCTCCTGTCCAGAAGAAACGGAAGAAGTGAAAGGGGGGGGGGGGGGGGGGCGTGAATCACGGCCCTGGGCAGGTAATTTTCGCGGGAATCTGCGTCCTTCCGAACGTTTGACCATAGTTGGGCCACCGCCTCTTCCCGATCTTTGGCCTTGGGAGAATGTTTGGCCTCGCTATCTTTCCCTCCCGCTCTTCCTGGCCGTTGGTACCTTGGCTCGTGTAAGCCAGACGTTGAGGTGGCGAAAATAAAGAAAACAAACAGAATATTAGATCAAAATCCTAACGTCGCTTAGAGAACCCTACGGAATCATGTCGTGATCGCGATGACGGCCCCGAGCCGGAGGACGGTTTTGCTGCAGCCGCCACCATGCCAGGCGGGTCAGCGGAGTACCAAAAAAAAACACGTTACAATATATATATATATATATATATATATATATATATATATACAGGGTGTCCTGTTATAAATGGATAATTCTGCAACTGTTAATAGGTCAGATCATGTCCTTCTAAATTAGTCCAGTAAAGAGACGAAAACCCAGCACTTTTTAGCGTAGAATATGATCTTTTGACTGAAGATAGATGGTTGCATACTGAAAGTAACCCCAATAAAATGTAGCCCCTCGACTCGCTCCAACCCTAATAAATAGGGGTTGAAAACTTAAAAATCGCTGTACCTCGATAATTAATAGCCCGATCAAAAAATATTTCAAACGAAAGTTGTTTGGAATAAAAAAAATACGTATAAAGTTATGTGACGGCCAATCCCCTATCTTTGAAAATAGCGGCACAAAAACACGAGAGCACCACTGAGAAAAGGACGCAGCGATATGTCTACTCCGCTCGCACACGCTTCAACCCCGAATTTTCGAATCGTTTTTGTGCCGCCATTTTCAAAGATAGGGGGTTTGACGTCAGATAACTTTATACGAATATTATTATTCCAAACAACTTTTGTTTGAAACCTTTTTTGATCGGGCTATTAATTATCAAGGTACGGCGATTTTTGGGTGTTCAACCCCCATTTCTTAGAGTTGGGGCGAGTTGAGGGGCAACATTTTCAGTATGCAACCATCTACCTTCAGTAAAAAATTCATATTCTACGCTAAAAATGCTCGGTTTTCGTCTTTTTTTACTGGACTATATGCCTAAATTTCAGTTAAGTAAAAGTTCCATGGCTTTCGAGATAAAAATAATCTGCTTTTCTTTTTTCGCGTGCCATTTTTACAAAAGGTAACATTTTTTACCCGGTTTTGTAAAAAATACTCTTCGTTATTTGTTTCATCTAGAAAAGTTTTCTTTTTAACCTAAAATGTTAAGGAAATGTTATGAAAAAAGATGTTCTGCATAATTTTCATACAAACCAATTCGAACATCTGACTTTGATAGGCTGCGGTGTAATAAAAATGTACTACGAATATCGTGACAATTACTTTAAAAAGTGGCTTAGTTATTGTCGATCCAAATCATTTGTAGAAATGGTATGCGAAAAACCAAAAGCAGATGATTTTTGTTAAAAAAAAATAACATAAAGCCCAAAATCTCGAAAACCATAGGACTTTTACTAAAGTGAAATTCCAGCATATAGTAGGACATGATCTGACTTATGGACAGTAGCAGGATTACTCATTCATAACAGGACACCCTGTATATGTATATATATATATATATAGGTTAGGTGAAATAAAGACAGTACACAACCAGCAAGTACTCTCGAAACGTATCGCACTATTACCATTCCCCCTGTATACTCGTCGAGAGTTGGATTGAGGCCAAGTTCAGCGGCCAGAAGTTATCCGATCTCAACATTGGGGAAGAATGTAGCCATTACCAACGTTTGCCTGGCCTTCGTTATGTCATGACCGTTTGTACCTTAAGAGTTTTCATCGAGTGAGAAAAATGTCCTTTTCGAGATGAAAGATTACGCTCAAAATGCATTCCAACGGAGGAGCATCTATTCGTGCTCTAAAATAACGAATAAATTAATGCTTTTACTCTATCGTGCAACGTACAAAGCTTGTGGCTCACTGATTCCTTAATTTATTCATTATTCACTTAGGACGCTGCGATTATGTTAACCGGCATTACCATTTAGTTTCCAATTAACTCGGGAATATTTTTCATCGCGGGAACTTTTCCGAGCAATGGCGAATTCAAGCTCAATGGTCTCGGAGTTCCATGGAAAAGTTCTTCAACCTTGCGATTGACTCAATTTTAAAAGAGTTCAGGTCTCGTGGGGTAAAACTTGATCGGACATATCTGGGAAACATTGCTGATACGAGCGTATAAAAAAGGCCACGTTACTCGTGACTAGCAAACAGTTTGGAGTCCTTCAGAAGTTAAAATCAAATATGAAAAGTTACGTCCTTATCATTCGCGACAAACACACGACGAACGGACGTGGCGGCTTGACAAGGTCGCGGTCGATTGTTTGCCCAGCCCTCCTTATATACTACGATATAACAAAAAAAGAGGGCTTTTCCGTAACGATATATAGCGAGCGAGCGAATTCAGTATACCGTAACGATGAATATTTAAAAAGTCCACAGACGTTTGACCCCACCGAGGCAACGCATATTATTGCGAACCCTGAACAGACGCAGGCGTGATCGACTCGCCATAAACGCACGTTTGTGTCGTTTCGGGTATGGCGCTCGATTTTGTTTCGATGCGAAAATTTCAGGAATCTGCTAAATTTTAGAGCATTTAGCAGTAGTAAGAGAAAATAGTTTTATTTTTATTATTAACAACCTTCTCCTATTTAACAGGTTTTTTCCAGTTGTAACAGTCGAAAACGACCAATTTTTTTTTTAACATATAACCGTGAGGATAAATTTTTTTTTAAGTTAGGCATATGAAAAGAATAATCTGAAAAACACTCTGTAATTGTTTTGTGTACAAATATTTAATTATAATTGATTTACAGCTGATGTCCGGGAAGCTGCTCTCGAAAACGGTTTTTGCGGTGAACAATGCCCTCCTGAACCAGGTTATCTAATATGAAAAAAGCAAACTGACTTCGTTAGTATATTAGGTTATGCTATGATTAATCGAAGGAATTTCCGTAACCTCAATAAAAAAAAACCGCGTATTCCAAGTGAATCTTAATTTTTGCGAAAAAAATACAGTAGAACCTCGATAATCGGAACCTCAATTGTCCGAATTTCCGGTTTTCCGAACGCTTGGGCGCCTTATCCGAACGTTCGGTTATCCGAACTGAATGTTAGTCTTTTTTCTCAGTTAACATATCGCCCTGAGGTATCCCTCTTTTTTTCTAATAAAGGTGTTTCCTAACACTTGGAGATATTTTCAAAATATATTATCGCCTATGTGTAACTTCATACATCAGAGCGTATATACATTATATGTATATACGAGAGATCGCCCTGGAATCGTTTGAAACCCAACTAGAAAATAGTCTCACACAGCTGCTGTTCTTGAAACGAATTCGAGACTTAGCGGGCAAGAAACGGGCACCTACTGGGAGAAAGTCAAACATTATTTCAAGCCGCAATTGTGATTTAACTGCATAAGTACTGGTGGTATGAAAAATGAAACTTTATGCATTGTTAATTGCTATCAAATAAAGAATCTAGGGTCGTTGGATTAAGAAGGCGAATTTTAGATAGGATTTATATTATATGAGTTGATTTTCCCGGAACTCTAAGATATATTTTCGATTTACCGATTTTTTTGTTATCCTAACGATGTCCGGTCCCAATTGGTTCGGATAGTCGAAGTTCTACTGTAGGTACCTTCGTTCATAAAATCGGAAGTATGGATCGAAATAAAAGTCCTGCGATGCGATGTTATTTTTACATCTAAAAAAAGCTCTACAAATTTCAGATAGATCGATGCAGTCGTTTTTGAGATACTTTGCTCACCGACATTGAAAACGAACTTTCGAGAAAAAAAAGCGTTTAAAGTTTCGAACGGCGCTACGAGCGTTCCGACGGGCGCCAACATAATAGCCTATAAATCTGTCAATTTTGATCCGATCACCTTGACATTTTCAGGGAACATTTATAAGATGATGTACTGTCATATATCTTGACAGTATGTACATCATCTTATAAATCTTCCCTGCTAATTTGATTTTGAACAGGTGGTTTTTTACTTTCACAACTAGGCATTTAATTTCAACTTGTTTTCAACTCACTGCATGCAAAGAGAAATCAGATCCGCATTAAAAACTTCCAAGCTATTGTGTTGACGCGAATGTTTGTCCCGATTTGACCCTAGATGACGTTGCAAAAATGGGACAAACTTTAGCATAAAAATGAATACTATTTATCATTAAGTTTATTAAGTTTATATTTATTCATAACATTTTCTATGCATACGTATGAATATTACGCACTCATTGGTCCATTTTCAATAATAGTAATGATTATGCGAAATAATTGTATTCTAATATGAATTTAATCTTTTTTTATTTTTGGAATATCCAATTCATAATAATGCATCTGCGGTAGGTAATAAACGGATGACAAAATTCGAATAACCTTGCTCCTCGCGTCAGATGAGAATGATTCGAGTAGCAATCTTGCCGGGCGCTGAAAAATGCGGTAGATATGAGCACACTCCAAAATGCACGCTGCTTCTATCACCTCTGCCGAGTGTATTGTACTATCGACATGTGACAAAATATACTAGCGTAAAGTTGCGGAGGGAGTAAATGTGAAACGGGACAAACAAGGTTGCTCCCGATCGACAATAACTCGATTGAAGAATTTATACTTCGGTAACCAGGTTTGACAAACGATGTTAAATCGCGTTTTAACTATTCCCGTATACGCAATAATATTCGTAGCCAATTTTCCGTAGTATGTTCAGATCGCCTGTTCGTTAGATACGCTTAAAAAATAATCGAGTACAAATGCTATCGCCTACGCTGAATTTATTCACTTTGTTTGGCGAAAAAATAACATTCTTTTATTGAAAACTCGCTACGTTGGTTGCTTCCAATTTACTGCATGGGCAAATTAGTAGCGTCGAAGAAATAATCTTTGGATTATTAGTCCGAAATATTTGTCATTCGGGTGAAAGCTTTGAGGGCTTACGTGGGTTTGAAAGTTTTACAAAATCACGTTTTTAAATTTTATTATCTAATAGTACAATATGTCTAGAGTGTTCCCAAGTTTTGAGTCAATCAAAGTAAAAGTCTAGGAAAAAGAGCCTTTGGGAATTCCCTCGCTGGAAAAGACCGGCCGGGAGCGACAAGGTATTTCGCATTTTTCTCAAAACACTATTTTTGAAGTTGTTGGACACGATTTCTCAAAAACTAATGCACCGATCTTATTGAAATTTTGCACACTTCTTCAAAATAGCATTGACTAGTGTTTGAACGAAGGTTTTTTTTCGATTACAACTAATTTTACAAGGCTATACGTAGTGTAAATGGTACCAAAAATTGAACTATTTTGTATACAACTCTGGCAAAAATTAAAATTTCAATTGTTTTTAAAATCCTTCGTTTAATCACGAGTTATGCTTATCTACCAACAGAAAAAATTTGGTTTTGTAATATCAGATAAAGCTATCGTGAGTTATCCTGACCACCGCGAGGGCACTTTTTTCAGGGGTCTCCGGAAACCAGGTCCCACCGGCTGAATTTCCCAAATTTTTGGATGAATTTTATTTTTAAATATTCTAGAAATGTTGCTCTTTTATGTGCTTAACATTTTGAATAAAATAATTTATGTATTATATTTTTTTAACTAGAGAAAACATGCTTTTTTTGGCTTCGAAACCCACGTTACTCCTTAACAAATAATTGACATTGCATTTAATATTGGGTGTCTCGTAAAAATGATAATTGATTAAGTAAAATGAGACTGCAATGGCAATAGCCCAACTATCAACTACGACGAAACATAATTCGTACTATTGCATAAGTGTATGTACTTAAAAAAATTATCTTGTAAGCGAATCTAAGAATGTATATGGAATCAAGTGAATCATCTACTGTTAGCAACCGTATACTTGTAAATTTTATTTCGAAAACGGGCCTAAAGATTATGATAAAATAAGGCGGAGTGACTGTTTTTCAGGTGGGAGCAAAATATTCGGCCAGCCGTCGACTTAAAAAAAAACTAATTTAGACCGTTAAATAGCCAAATTTATTCCTACGATCTAATTATCTACTACTAAAAGAAATTTCCGATTCTTCGGGCTCTTGACGATTTTTACTCAGTGTTGCAAGCTTCAAAAATAACTGCAAAATATGCAACCGGATTAAAAAGCGTCCGATCTGAGTAAGAAAAAGTCATTTTTTTCGCCAAACGATGTTTATTTTTCAACGTAGGCCTCCATTTAAGGCGTTACTTCTGAGTGGAAAAAAATTGATCCCTTTTTTCGCTTAAACTGTGTATTGCCAAGACAGGAATATTATACAAAAGGAATATAGGCGAAATGTAAAAAAAAATGTTTAGAGCTCTTTTACCGAAGCGCTTTCGGGCACTTCAAAACGCCCGAAACAGCCTAGACGGTGAAAGTAGCAATTTGAAGCCCATCAATCCAGTAGTTGTACAAAAAAATATACAACGACCTAATAACCAAAGACCTACTATCAAAGTGCCTGCGTAGGTACACGCAGAATGAAAATCAGAGCTTTAATTCCGTCGTGTGGTCGACAGCTCCGAAATCAGTCTCGAAACTTGAAACGCGTTTTTTACACTATTTTAACGATGCTTTGGACAAAAAGCTGCCTGTCCATGCTATGGATATTCGACGATGGGCCTTACGTGGACGAGAAATTGCAGAAATGCCAGCCGTAGATTTCAAAGCATCTGCTTCTTAGGTAAAATCATTCAAAAACCAACATCGAATTGTGTCAAGAAAGATTACCAAATATGTAACCAAACAACAATTAAGTTGTTTGTTAATAATTAAATTAAAGTGAATAATTAATAAATTAATAATTGAGTTGTAGTTATTAATTAAACGCGGATACACGTCAAAAGGAAGCTAAAGAACTTATAGAAACGGTGAAAGTCAACATAGCCAACGTTGGGGCTGAAAACACATTTAATTCTGATCAAAGTGGATTCAATTTAAAACCACATACAGGCCCATTGACGAAAGAACGTCATAAATCCGTTGAAACAGTAGTGCAATCAAAAACATCGACAACACATAGTTATACTATACAGCCTTTGATTCCTGCGAGAGGCAAGCTTTTGGCACCCATGTTGGTCGTTTTGAATAAATCTACTGGAAAATTCGGACCTCGAGTGGAACGAACTATGTTCAGAGCCGAAAATATATATCTATTAGCTTCGAAATCTGGAAAATTGACGACTAATCATTTCAAGCGTTGGTTCCAAAAACTCTACATTCCCAATACGGGTCCAAAATCGATAATACTTCTGGATTCTCGAAGCGGTCAATGTCCAACTGCATTTACGGAAATGGATATGCAAGGGAAATATTTTAAAGTTTCAACCATTGTAGCAGGTAAATATATTGCACCAGTTTCATTAGTTCTGTGACAATTAGTTCATATGATAATTAGTCATTCCTGCAGGTACAGCTGCAATGATACAGCCCCTTGATGTTTATGGCTTCCGTGTATGAAAAAAACTCCGTCAATCACTTTCCTGACGCACTAATATTATACAATTACGACGCCAATCTGCATTTGAGAGACAATATTGTTAAGTTACAATATCTTACACATAACCAGTTTTCTTTCTCCACGGTTTACAAACCTTCCTAAATATGCTTGGTACAAAAGCGGTTGCTCAGAAGAAAGACCACCCAACTTCGAAAATTCGCCAGAATTTTGCTTTTCACAAGATGCACGGACATGTGATATATGCGGCGAAGCAGCTATTATCACTTGTGCGTGGTGTGAAATCTCTTTGTTTCAAACACTTTTATCATGACTATCATTATTGTAATAAGTATGATCCATAAAAAATATTAATAGAGTCGTACTATACATTAGAATCGGAAAAAATTAGAAGAAGGCTGGTTTTTCGACAGGTGATTTTGTAGGTGCTGCGAGTGCTAAATCGAAGTTTGCCTAAAAATCGGGGTGTAGGGTTTTTTAGGGGATGAAGTGGGGATGGAGGAGGATTAATGCCAAACTACAACCCCCACAAGGTTGGCGTCGAGAGACAAATGGTTCAGAAAAATCCGGATTTTATTTTTCTCCACAGCGCCGAAGTCGTGGAAGTTCATTTTGGCGGTGAAAAAGTGGGTTGAAATTTTGAAAAATCATTTTTGATTCGATAACTTTTTAGGAAAAATTCATACAATTTTTGTCCAAATGAGAGCATTGTAGCCCTTGAAAAGACGAGTCGATCGTGTATTTGATCATCCCTCTACAATAATATATTCACCCCCAAAAAAATGGTGAGGTATCGAAGAAAAAATTGTTTATTGAACAAGTAAAAAACACTCGATTTTTCGGGGATGGTTTACATGTATGAAATGTAGAGAAAATTTTTCTCTATATTTCGTTTCCAAGGACCACCTTTGAATGTTTCTTTTTCCAACCCCTCTCGGGGGTTGAAAATTCAAATCGAAATTCTTCGAAATATATTGACCGAAAACAAAAATGTAGCTGAGGGTTCAAGCTACAAATTGTTCCACGCGGGCAAATTCGTGCGGTCAATAGTTTTCCCACAGTTTCACTTCGAATTTTCAACCCCCGAGAGGGGTCGGAAAATCAAAATTGAAGGGAGATCCATAGAAACGAAAATATAGAGAAAAATACCCTGTACATTTCTTTCATTGAAACCATACCCGAAAAATCGATTGTTTTTTAGTTATTCAATAAACATTTTTTTTGTACTTCAAGAATTTTTTTGGGGGCGAAGATTTCATCGGGAAGTGATGATTAAATACTCGATCGACGCGTCCTTTTAAGGGCTACAATGTTCCCATTTGAACAAAGAGTGTACGAATTTTTCCTAAAGAGTTATTGAATTAAAACTGATTTTTTAAAATTACACCCCCCTTTTTCACCCCCAAAATGAACTTCCACGACTTTGCCGCTGTGGACAAAACCAAAGCCCGGATTTTTCTGAACATTTCGTCTCACGGCGCCCTCCTCGTAGGGGTTGTAGTTTGGCATCAATCCACACCCATCCCCCTTCATCCCTTAAAAAAAACCCTGCACCCCGATTTTTAGGCAAACTTGGATTTAGCAACCGCAGCGCCTACAGAATCACCTGTCAAAAAACTGGCCTTCTTCCATTTTTTTCCGATTATGGGGTTTTTCAGCGACAGCACGACTGTACTATATAGAGTAGAAACGGTTATTAAATAAGTAGGTAAGCGGTAGAACATTTCTCCGATTATATTGTAATCTACAAATGTAGTACGTGTCGTGGGAGAATTCCTTCGTATATATACAATTGTAATTCAGTTGCTTCCCGAAGCACGAACTTATTCCGTGATTGCGAGCCTTACCTGTTCCCGTATTAGCGGAAAGTCGAAGAGTTATTTTCACGTTATTCACGAATTATTGCAATTACCAACACGCCATTTGTTATTGAATTCATCATTATCATCATGAATGTCTAGTAGTCGAAGAAATAACATTATTCCCTTTAAACTTTATTTTCATCTCGGCCCGTTCACGAGTTATGAAAAGAACGAAGTTTTTAAGGGTGCGTTGACCCCTTACGAGTGGGGTTCCGCTGAAACGAGAAAATTTTAATCGACTATTTTGATTGATTGTACTTTCATTGTAACCCATTTTTATTTCTACAAATTTTCGTCCATGCTGCACGGGAAGAACTTTAAACGTTTGTCTTTCGATACCGGGCCATTTAGGGGGAAGGGGGGGCAGTGGAATCTACAAATATTCAATCGCGTCATAAAACGAACTTACATTCACGTGAATTTAACCCAAAATGCCAAAAGGCTAGCTGATTATACGATGCTCTTGGGCAATAAATCAAAGGGCAGTTTTAACCCCTTAATTGTGAGATATCGGAGAACAAAAAAAAACGTAAACGCTACTTTTCCATCCTCTACATGTATGCAAATTTACGTCCGAATCGATTAAAAATTCTCGAAGATAGGGATAAAAAATTGCAATTGTGTAATAAACAATATGAAATTTATTGTTATCTCCATTGTTCTCATCTCCAATGTATATACACGGACAATGTACGCGGAAAAATAAACGTTGTTGCAGTTTGATTTTTTTTCATATCTCGTACCGTTAAAACGTTATTGACAAAAAAAAACGAAAAACCCCCCTATTTTCGAGGGTGCGTTTCATCCCTTAAAAATTGGGTTCCAGAGATATAAAAAAATACGTTTCGTCTACTTTTACACATTCTACAAACATGCCAAATTTCGTCGAAATCGGAGGGTTACACCTCGCGACCTTTCCTTATTAGTGTAGCTACGGCTGAGCCGCTATTTTGTATTTATCTTTTCATACCAACATTTTTTTCTGTATACGTCAACACATATAGAACAAACCCTTCAAACCTCATTTTGATTGCTTTTTTTAGTATTGCATTTAGCCCGAATCTCCCTCCAATAATGCTTCCAATACCGCGTCTTCGTTTCGGCCTTCCGCTACGTTCTTTATCTTCGACATGAAACTCACCGTTCTTAAATTTTTGAAACCACTCACGACAACTTCTCTCAGTTGAGACGTCTGGCCACCTTGGCCGGTCGAAAAATGGGTACATTTTTTTCAAAGTAATCAACTCGAAAGTATGGGCCGGAATATTTTTATTTTTTTACGCAACGTCAGAAAGGGCTTTAAGAAAAACGTTAATAAATTTGCGTTCAAAATATTAAAAAATGGCGCCGTTATGCACATTGCCGCGGAGGCCCTCGGCACGATACGCGCGGTCGTTGTCCCAGCTGTTACCCGGTCATGTCACATCTGCAAAAAAAATCAGCTTATTTGTGAGTAGTGTCGCTACAATTTAGCGTAGCGGTTTTTTTTCGACCATTACAAAAATTATGATGAGCCATCATTTCGGTGAAAAATACAAATTTTTTCTTCGGCTCACCATAATTTTTTAATGGTCGTAAAAAAACCACTAGTCTACATTGTAGCGACACTACTCACGAATGAGCTGATTTTTCTTTTCAGATGTGACATGACCGGGTAACAGCTGGGACAACGACCCCGCGTATCGTGCGAAGGGCTTCCGCGGCAATGTGCATAATGGCGCCATTTTTTAATATTTTGAACGAAAATTTATTAACGTTATTCTTAGAGCCCTTTCTGACGTTGTGCAAAAAAATAAAAATATTCCGGCCCATACTTTCGAGTTTATTTTTTTTTCAATATGCCCATTTTTCGATCGGCCAAGGTGGCCAGACGCCTTAAAGCAGCCTCACCATATGCTTCTACAAGCAATCGTTGCGCCTCAGCTGCAGATTTCTGCAAACTAAAGAAGTAAAGACGAGTTATAAAGTTCCCGCAAATGACGCTTATTCGGCTCAAAACTCGACATTTTCGCACAATATAAAAGATGTGATGCTGACATCAAATCGCTAATATTTCAAGGGGGCGGCCTTGCCAGATGTCCAACCTTACGATATGACGTTTTACATCTGACAATGCCAACCACAACCTCCTGGTGGGGCCATCTTTTGTCAAACAGCGGAGACTTATTTCTTCAAATAGATTTGGGAAGAGAAAGAAGTCACACGAAGCCAAATCTGGAGAGACCAGAGGATGAGAAATGAATTCGTACTTGAGTTCGTGCTATCTCGCCATCGCAAGTGCCGGAGCAGTGTGTAAATGCGGCACCCAATGCGCTTTCAGCTTTCTCACACCCTGTTCCCCGTGTAAAGAGTTGTGCGCCTGTTCATGTAAGATGCCACTAGCCTTCGCTATCTCTCTTAAACTTAATCGACGATCGTCCATCACGATTCGGTGAATGTAATCGACCACCTCCTCCGTCGTAGCGATTCCTGGCCGTACAGAGCGTTCCTCTTTGGACATGCTCGATGTGGTACATTTGACCTCGGCAGGAGAGATTTTCACAATCCTAAAGAGGAAGGAGCGGCATCCCCCTACACTAAATCTAATTTAGCCTCAATATCCGTCGAAGTTGTCGCTTTCAGATAAAGGAAATTCATCACCGCGCCATAGTCCAATTAATCGATTGCTGACAAAGTGCCACTTTCGAAAGCCGTCAGACACAACTAATGGCGCGATTAATATCCCACTTAGCCCTTTGTGTATTTCCCCTGCCATTTATTGAAAGATCATCGAAATTTGATTGAAATCTTGCTTCTTCTTTCAAAGGTCGGATACTTCCCAAGTCGCCTCCGTGTTACATATTCGCCATGGCCCGCCTAGCGGAAAACCGCTTGGTCTTCCACTTACTAAATATTTGATTGAACTCCCCTTCAATGGGACAGAACCGTGTCTTTTTTCTCGTATACCCTCGTCCCCGTGCGCGTGCGGCTTCCCAGTAACAGGAAAGCCACGTGTGCGAAAACGGACGAGACCGGGGAGATCGGTGGAACATCATTAAATTACAAACCACGTAAAAGGCATTTGCGGCCTGCCAGGCTTGATGAATAAGATAATACGAATCTCTGAATATTGGAGCTATTCCCCTAACCCCTGTTTATATGCGGCTGGACCAGATACGCGTGGAAATCCTGTGGTATCGTCGTTGCAAACATTTCAAACGGACTAAGCTCTTCGCCCATCCGAGAGCGAGGTGAATTCCCTGCGAGTATCGGTTCAACTGTAATATATACGCTACGTGTGTGGGTCTTCGTGTGCGGATGTGCGTGTAGGGATGCATAAAGGAATACGGTTCACGCGTTAAAGTGCCGATCGTGCCATTTCTGTTAATGCCGTCACTACTGTTCCCCAGACTGAACTATCTTTACTAGGGACGTCGCGCATTCTATGTAATTCCGATCCGTACTATGACGCAGCCTAAGGCGGTGCAAATCTCGACTGGAACTACGTGGATGCGAGTATGCACGATAAAGGGGTTTCCATGTCGATCGGTGGTGTCCTGATCGGACAAAGGTGGAAATTCTGATCGCCGTTGCGTCGAATAGCCCATGGACACTCGCTACCCTCAGGGACGATGGCCAAATACCTCAGATATTAATAGCATTTAATCTCTCTTAGACAGTATATATATATGTTCGAGCGAGCCCGCCAGGTACGAAAGATCAAGGAGTATTACATGCTACGTATATACGCATTCGTGTATAGAGATGTATATATGTTGAGTGGATGGTTCAAGTCTAGCGAGCTGCATCACTCATCGGTAAGCATTAACGATTCGCCCTTCTGACTATGGCTCATTGATATACGTGTGTATGTGTACATACAGATAGACACACATGGCGGAAACATCCGTAACGTAGTCAGGAGCTTAAAGAGGCCCCTTCACATCAGGTACCACAATCTATCTATCTTTAGGCTGCCACGTTTCCCTCTCATGTATAACTTTGTCCCGTGTGTGTGTGTGTGTGTGCATCGAGCCAAAGTGCTACACGAAAAGACAACCTAGACGGTATTTGCATAAAGTTTTGCTACTTTATTGAGAAAAATATCACTTTCTGGTGAAAAAAGTAAGCAGAACACTTTAAAACCATATTTGAAGTACCCGAACACTCGGATTCATAAGAACCTTCCACAAAATCATTCGGCTGTCAACGACATGACACGTTTGTAAGTAGAATGAATACAATTTTTTCAATTCTTAGCTGCTTTATATTTATGTTGACGAAATGCTTTGAATGAACATGAGACATAATAAACTAGCATGGAGAAGAAGGAACCGAATGTTTTCGTTTGCACCCTCGTCCAACTTTGTTCGGATGCATGAGACTATTCAGAAGTTTTAAATAATGGTCAGTCAACCTAAATCAAAGCATCATTAGATTTGTCGGCTCGAGCATTTATTTGAGAAATCAAGATTGAAGGGGAATTAATGAGGCCTGGAAGAGCTTCCGTTCCATAAATCCTCCTGTACACGATGGGGAAAATGAAAAAGTCTCATATGAAAATGATATGTATGTATATATAATGCTTTGCTCGAACAGCATTCAGTTATTTGCCATATAGGGTGATCTGTCTGAAGGTGCTCATAAATAAGAACAAAAGCATCTATTCCAAAAAAGGTTAGGAAAACGCTCACCCAAGCCTACAATTCCAACGTTGTAAGGCGCAGATGAATTGAAAGCTAAATGCAAATTTTTATTATTTTATTTTATTTCGATTAAAACCATGGCCAATCAAAAAAATCATGAAGCTCGTGTTAAATCAAAATTTATATCTCGCAATGAATTTGGGGGAAAAAATTGCAGAAAAAACCCCCCAGAGATCGGTTTCATTTGGGTGAATATGATATACAGTACGCAATGAGATTCAAAAACCAGCAGGACTGTCATTCATGATCATTGATTTCTTTCGGAATGTCCTATGGATACACGATCGTACCGCGGGTTGTGTATTACGTGTGGTGTTGCATATATATATATATATATATATATATATATATATATATATATATATATATATATATATATATAATATTTAGTGCAACTGAAAGCAAGCCTTTATTGGACTCGATTCCAATTCACTCCGTTCCACTTGAAGCGATACGTATATATTGCCTCTTCATTTTCCTCGTGTATGCTATATATTGAAGCATATATGACGTCCCATATATGCTCTTCGCATTGCTGCTTTAGACTAGAGTGTAATCTTCAACATCGCTTTCTTTTTCTATGTCAATATAGTTTTGCAACATGTAATGAATAATGGAAAAAATGCGAATTAGAAATCTGAACATTATTTTCGGTAGGTCAATAATTCTTACCCAATCGAAACCTTCATTGAGCCATAGAGGGTAATGGGAAAACACGAGCCACTGTTTTTATTTCCAATTGATTCGTTACTAAATTCGATTTTATTAAGGCCTTAGGCCACAGTAACGGGTATAAAATCATGTGCGAATTTAACAATTTTTTTTTCGTATGAAAAAGTGATTTACCCATAAAATTAATTACACATCTATTTAGTATGAATATCAAGCTATTAGAAAATATATATATATATATATATATATATATATATATATATATATATATTTTTTTCGACGTACAAACTACCGACTACTAGTATTTTCTTTTGTTATCTTTTTTAGGCGCTCCGCGGCGTGACGTTTAGTACCACAATTTGTTACCTAGAACGAAAAACAAAAATTCTCGTCAATCTACATACCTAGAGCAGTACGTACGGAATTTAAAAAATATTGTTTTATTCAAAAGTTGTAGGTTTTTGAACTTAACAAATGAATTTTCAGTGAACGATTTCGTTATAACTGCTCATAAGCTGCTCATAAAATGAAAAGTTTTCGATTAATGAGAAATTTCGTACGTACTTCTCTGCGAAATGCAATTAGGAACATAACTTTTAAATTTGAAATAAATCGAGTGAAAATTGTTGAAGTTATTTGTAACACCATTTGGAATAAAGCTGTTTCGAGAAGTTTCGAGTCGTCGGCCATTTTGTACGGCGAAAAAAAATTCCAACAGCTTAACATTCATACTAAATAGATGTGTAATTCATTTTATAAGTGAATCACTTTTTCCTACGAAAAAAAATTGTTGAATTCGCACATGGCCTAAGGCCTTAAGTGGTTGCATTAAAACCGGCTGTTTGGCTGTAGGCGTCACTAGGTCTCTTGTACTTTATTTAGGATAGTTGTTACGTGTATCAAGTTAGAGGGTGCAAAGCAAGCACAACATGGACCGTGACGAATTGTTTCACCGATGTATACTTCTGCACTACTTCAGTTCCAAAAAAGGGCAGCTGAAGCTCATCGATTGCTTACACGGCGTTATGGCAAGCCTGCACCATCCGAGTCATGTGTCAAGATTGATTTCGACGACTCAAAAGTGGTGATTGTAACCCTTATGATACGCAACGACCAGGTCAGACGAAAAAGTTTGACGGTGCCGGATTGCAAAGATGGCTGGATGAAAACTCTTTTCAAAGATTTAAGGAACTGGCTGAACAGCTCAATATTGACTAGTCAATAGAAATCCGACGTTTGCATGCCGTGGGAAGTATATAGAAAGAAGCAAATGGCTGCCACATGAGCTGAGCGAGGATGCCATTTCGTATCGACCAAATATCACCATTTCTTTGCTTGCAAGACACAAAAAAGTTTCATGTGGCGTATTGTAAATAGCGATGAAAACGGGTTTCATACAACAACCTCAAACGCAGAAAATCATGGGTTGATCCTGGCAAACCATCAAAATCGACACGAAAATGGAGTGTCCATGATCACGAAGACATCCTGTGTATTTGGTGTGATAGGGAGGGGCTAGTGCTCCATGAGCTCTTGAAACTTAAAGAAAACGGTCACTGCCCAGCAATAATGTAATTGCAAAAAAACCATCAGTAGCATCAAATCACCGAAAAGTGATTCTGCTGCATGGCCACATCGCCCCCACGTTGAATGGGCGGTGAAATAAACGCTGATGGAAGTCTAAAAATGGGCACATAAGTGGATAGCGTAAAAAATAGGGCATTCTTCCGACGTGGTATTCAGCTTCTGCCAGGGGTAGGAGAAAGTAGTAACATATGAGAAAAAATACGGTGATCAATGTAATCCAAAAAGTTTCGACAAAGTAAATCCTCGAAAATAAGGGACAGAACAGCGTATATCACTGCAACCCCCGAATAATTATTCGACACCATCACGACTAAATCAATGACACCATTTCCTGATTATACAGGGTGTCCAATAGGAAGTTGCTAAAACTAGATAAGTGTCTCTTCCCTCCATGAATTCAATAGGGGTCCCTTTTTCTAAGGCGCATACCTGAGGCCCCGCAGTTTTATTCCAGCCGTGGTTGAAGCAAGTACGCGCGCGTCAAAATGAGTGAGCTCACCACGGAAGAAAAAGTATATCTTATTGAGTGCTTCTTCTCGAGGGGAAAAATTTATAGTAATGCGTATAGAGGGTTTCGTACTAAGTTTGGAACTCATAGAGTTGCCAGCGAAAATACTCTGAGAAGGTAAGAATTGAATATTTATTCATATTCATCTATCACACAACTTGTGTTTCAATTCAATTAAACTGCATTGAAGTAATTTTACGTTAATTTTTGTAGGATAATCGATAACTTCGTGAAGTATGGTACACTCGAAGACCGTAGACACGAGTTGCCAGGTCGATCTGTTACGGTGACTACACCAGAGAAGATCAACGAAGTTGAGAATTATTTCAAACAAAATCCAAATGATTCGATTCAGAAAGCTGCTCAAGCATTAAAAATAACCAAATCATCATAACACAACATTCTGAAATATTTTTTAAAGTTTCATCCGTATAAAATAAGCACTCATCAATTGTTAGCTGAACATGCCATGACGAAACGCATCGAATTTTGTAACACTATTACGGGAATGTTTGAAGCCGAAGAACTTAATGAGAAATTGATTATTTATTCCGATGAAGCACATTTTTGGATGAATGGTTACGTAAACAAGCAAAATTACCGGTTTTGGGGAACGGAAAATCCCAACATATCGCTAGCGAAGTCCCTTCATCCACAGAAAGTAACGGCATGGGCAGCGATTTCAGTAAAAGGAATTTATTTGCAATTCTTGGAATCGACGGTAACAGGAGAGAGTTACAAACAGCTTTTGGAAACGAAATTCTTCCCTTATGCAAAAAAGAGGGGACTGGTTAAAAATGTTTACTTCATGCAAGATGGAGCGACGCCGCACCGGACTCATGAGGTGTTTGAAGCTATTCATCGCGTATATGGGACTCGATTAATCGGTCTGGGTTACCCTAAATTTGCCCAAGGCGGACTAGAATGGCCTCCGTACTCACCGGACCTGAACCCTTGTGATTTTTTTCTTGTGGGGTTACATTAAAGATCATTGTTACGCTAAAAACCCCAGCACAGTAGAAGAACTGATCGCGGCCATCCAGGAAGTGGTTCGCGGCATTACGAACGATATGTTGGACACAGTTTTTCACAGTTTTCAAGAGAGAATTGATTTTTGTGCACAATCTAACGGTTCGCACTTCGAAAATATCTATCATTAATCACTGTACTTTTTCGTTATTTTTATGAGATGTAATAAATTGACATAAAAAATATTTGACTGGATTTTATTTATGTGCGTTTAAAACTGCAGAGTTTCATCTATTCAAAGCAATTTGGCTTTTCTGATTCTGTGCACGTGTTTTAAAATGACAGTCGATTAGTTTCAGCAACTTCCTATTGGATACCCTGTATGAAATTGGACATTTTTATCAATTCTGTGACCGGTTTGAAAAATATAAAGTTCTCTAAAAAGGCACGTGCTACATCATCGAGGGCATGATATAATTAGAATGATTTATAACTCATGTGTTTTCTATAATTAGGCAACAAAATCTAAAAAATACTGCATCATCAAATAGTCAGAGTGATGACTTGACAGATTTATTGTTCGCGATATTCTTAGTCCTCGCGGCACTATTTGGCCAGTACTGTAGTTATTTACTCACACAGTTCGTTTACCGAAATCAAACATGCCTCGCCGATATTACTTATTGTGTCTCTATCTCCCTGTAACTCGTTGAATCTACGGCCAATATCTACTGGCATGGAAACTTCTCACTTAACCTTTCTCTTTGATTATATATATATATATATACATAGATGGGTACATAAACCCTCTATCAAAGGGCGCGTTATTCCAATCCATTTGATTCATTGCTATCACGCAAGTATCTCGCTATATACGCTGTGCTTCAGCCTTCCATATCGCACATAGTTCTATGACACTCTTCCCCACTAAATCCGATTCTCCTTATTCCCAGCGGAATCGCTCGGTCTCCATGGAATATACTTTCCTTTGTAGAAGAAAACCCACTACAACCTCATAACTCCCGATGACCCTTTTGTCATTCCCCTCGATATGGCTTATCTTTATTAATCCATTAAGTAAATCATATTTCAATTGAGCAAATCTCGCGTGATTCGAACGTATCTTTTTTTGTTTGCAATACGACGTATCGGTCTTATTGCGCATACACACGCTAATCGCACAGACGTACTTGTTCTGGATATGTTCGCTCTCGAGGTATTTAAAATACATTTCGGGAAAATGGGGACAAATTTTGATAAACGTAACCTTACGAAATAGAAATAAGCGAAAACGTAGGTAAAGTGTAAATTTCTTACCTTCCCACATATGAAAGCCCGAGATTTTCGAAAAAACCTCATTACTGAGGATTCACTGTGAAAAAAAATTGTGTGAAACACTGTGAATAAAAGAAATAATTGCGTATTTATTGAGCTTCTACTGTTGTTTCTGTGGCGTTTGAGGTATCCCCTTCACGGAGGGCCGTATTTTTTGGACGCATAAGTTCTGAATCATTGGTTAATTACAGTGGCGCTTAATAAAAATAAAAGTTAGAATGAATTATTATACCCAACGATAAATTGGAGTAAAAGATACATTTTGTGGATTTATACATTTTTACTTTTTCCCTGAAAAGTCACGGTTACGGAAATTCTTTTGCTAGTCACATTTTTCTCAGTTTTATCGTTAATATTTTCTTCAAACATTCGGTGACCCTTTGTAAAAAGGGGATTGTCGTCACGGAACCATTAGAATTTCTTACATCCGTAGAGCAGTTTATATCAGCCATCTAGAGTTATATAAAGTATATAAATTATTAGATAGAAATTTGGACACACGTCATGTCCATAAAGTGCCGTATATATTAGACGATTTTCTAAGATGGAATTTCTTGTTAAAAGCTCGGTAGGTTGGCCTACAATTTTACCAGTATACTGGCATGTATTTTCACCTTATTGTAGACGAAAATCAGTTACTTATTAAATATTCGGCTTCGTGAGAGGAATACCTTGATGCCTTCGGTAGTAGGACGGAGATAATACGCAGCAGTATGTTCGTAAATTCACCTATATTTTTTCACAACGATATAATGTCTCTACAAATTCTATAAATCAAGTCGATTTGAAGCTAGTCAGGTTTGTCAAAGTGCCACTCGGCATTCTTTTTCCTTCCTTTTCATTACTTCTCCATTTTTCCCCGCCTCTCTCTCTCTCTCTCTCTCTCTCTCTCTCTCTCTTTCTCTCTCTCTCTCTCTCTTTCTCCTTTCTTTGAACTTCTGGAATTTCGCGTTTCTCCTTCGGTGTATCTTTTTCACCAACTCACAAGTCGTCGCGAGTGCACGAATTTATTTTGCAGTTACGAGAGTTTTTCCACGTAGGTACCTTCACGGACTGCCTTTTTTCTTTGGCCCATGCACGCTGCGGGACACCATAAATCTGTCCCCGAACATTATGCTCTACGTTTTTTCAGCCTTCCCGCCTTGTCCTGTTCTTTACGTTGCAACACTTCTTCTCTTCACCCCTTCGCGCATCGTTGACACCGATAACTTTGCCCTCATACGGTTTATACTTGTATTTATTGCTCAGCGAATCAACAACCATAAACCGTAAACCATAAACGGTTATTATTAAGCTTTTTTCAGTTATTACGAGCCCAGAAAAAGGAGCTACATGTAGGGTGGTGTTTCTTTTAAACTCGTAATTAAGGGGTCTTCTCACTTTAAACGCTTTGAAAAAGGCTATTTTCATGAATTTTTTGATAGATTTATATTATAGATATTGATATAAAAGTTGTTACACTTAAGGGGTTACCCCCACTTGCGATTTTGAAAAAATCGATTTTTTATAGCATTTTTTTGAAGTATAAGTATCTGAGAATATGTCCTGAAAATTTCAAGTCGATCCGAACAAAATTGACTGAGATATGAGCGTTTAAAGAGAAGAATCCGCGTTGAAAGAGAAACTTTAAACGCGTTTTTCTCAAAATGGCATTTCTGAAGTCGGTGACCAAGATTACTCGAACACTAATGAACCGATCTTCTTGAAATTTTGCAGGCATATTTAATACATAAAAATGTAGTCTTTAATCGTTCGATTTTTTTTCGAAAAAAAATGGCCGTTTTATAGCCAAAAAACGGCCGTTTTTTTCGTTAAAATCGAACCATTAACTTTGACTGTCCGCCATTTTGTGAAAAATGAATATTTTTAAAAATCCTTCGATTAAAGACTAGTTTATACTTATATTTGTCTAAATCCATCCGCATTTTTTTCTTCAGATGATCCACTTCGCCGCAATGTTGGTCACCGCAAACCGTGTATATAAAAACATTATTTCATTGACGGCCATTTGCCACTAAACAATGTAATATTTTTCAATAAAAAAATTACTGAAAGTTCTTCAAGATGTGTTCTTTAAGATGGTATATTGATCGATTAAAGAATGTTTTGCGGTTTTCTTTAAAAAAATTCATGAAAAAGGCCTTTTTTTGCGCTACAAGTGGGGGTAACGCCTTAATAAATATATTATTAACTGTAGTTATAACACTTTTTAAAGTTACAACTACAGTTATTATAACACTTAATAAATATATTATTAACTTTTGAAATATATTATTAAATGTTTTATTTCTTTACACCACTATTTATAGACGAAAATGGTAGTTAAAAAAATGTGCTAAAAAAATTAAAGGTCTGCGCTGTTGATGAAATCTCGGATAAGGATCATCCGGAACAAAAAAATCAAACGGTTTTAGATTCACTATGTTAATGGCTATAGCGCATATCATACGATTTTTGATATATGCAAAAATAACAAAACGGTGGACATTTTTCGAAAAAAAAACGTATTTTTTCACCGTTTTTGGCGAAAAAAATAGTAAATATCACATTTTTACAAATCCTTGAAATGTGCTATAGCTATAGTTGTAAAGAATATGTGGTTAAAATTTCATAAGGATCGGTTCAGTAGTTTCGAAGATTTTATCAACAAGCCGTCGAAAAACGTTGTTTCGAGAAAAACGCGTTTAAAGTTTGTTTGGGTGATATAAATACATACTAATAATTTTTTATGCATTTCGAAAGTGTATTTATTAAGTGTAACAACATTTATATCAATCTCTATAATATAAACCTATCAGAAAATGCATGAAAATAGCTTTCTTTAGCGTCTTAAGTGAGAAGACCCCTTAAAAACGTTTAGATGGTCGGAAAATAAGGCTTTTTGGAATTTTTTTAAATACTAATAAAGCAATAACCATGAGGTTTGGAGGGTTTACTTTAAATATGTGTAGGTACTCATAGATTTTTCATTTTCCAAACAGATACAAAATGGCGGCCCAGTGGTCGGTAAAAAAAGAACGCCTTTTTAGGCTCTCCACAGGCGGACTCGTTGGAGACGCACATGAGCACCTAGAACAATTTTTTTTCGTCATCTACATGAGTTTTGCTAGCGGAGTACACACGAGTATTACAAAAATATTGATACTTGCTAACTAGGCACCATTGTGAAGTAAAGTTGCATTTTGGCTTGAAAAAAACGGCCTTAAATTGTTCATAAAAACCGCAATTGTCAATTGATCGTAGAAATCGTGTGTACTTCACTAGGAAATCTTCATAAGAAGCGACAGCTGAAATTTGAAGTCAATCGGTTGACAATTGTGGGATGGACGAGTCGATTTTGAAAACATGGTTTTAAGAGAAACGCGTTTAAAGTTTCAAAACCATTTTTCTCCGGACCATATCGTTCTTGGGATGTTTGTACATATCAACCATATCATTGGGATGTTGATACATCATTTGAGGCAATAGAAAAGAAACGTTAAATTTATTTTCAAAGCCTTAAAAATGGGAACCAACATTAGTGGACACGCCTGGGCTAATACTCGTATGGTTGACAAGCGAGAGAGAATAGTATCGTACAAGCCCGAAATGGGATGGAAAGCAACATAAACAAATTGGTATGGACGAAACTTTCCAATGAAATTTCTTCCTTTCCAATCCTTCCGCTGCTATTTCAGAATCGATTAGCCTTGAATAATCGCGAATTGTACTAATTAATACGTCATAACATTTGCGAATCGGACTGGAAGCAAATGTCAAACTGCATCCACCAATGAAATACCCAATCTCTGCACCGACCATGATTCAACAGCTGCGCTCACTCGGCACTGTGTCACTTTATGGTATCGAAGTTTGCATCGTTGGAATGCAAGGAGAATGTTTTTTTTTTCATTGCGCCCAATTTTTGTGGCACATTTGACGACAATAATTTCGCTGAAATTTTTTGGAAGATTTTTATCAGGTATCCATATTATAAAACTGCAAAACGAGAGGTTTGATAGTAATACAAATAAAGGATTTTCCTTGCGGTCCAACGATTCAACACCATTCAACTTTTTTCCTTGCTCGCAGAGCATTAAACTGTCGTTTTTTATTCTTTCCCGCACTAGTTGATAATGTGGTATACGAAGGACTAATCGTATTATTTGGCCCTTGCGAATTATATCGATGTTTTAGGACTCTGCGATGAAAAAACAATAATAAACATAACAGTCGACTTTTGAGTGAGGCGAGTTTCCGAGCGGTCGGTGAAAAACTCTGCAAACTGCAGAGACCATTTCCCCGCAATTCGTACTACAGTGAATTCCGTTATGTTGGAAAAAAATTAACCTGAGATTTTCCGTACACCAACGCGAACTTTTACGTTCAATTTTGTTTCGAAGAAAAATCGATCCCTTCGTAATGACTGGGCTGTTTTTTAAAGGATAGGCACCTAATTAGATTCGTTAAAAATAAGTTACACATCTTTTTTTTTCTTCGCATTATTCCAGTATAGATATTAACCATGAAATTTGATTGTTAATTCGATGATATTTAAATATTATTTATACGAATAAAAGAGTTAATTACTCCCTCCGTATGACTGACCGTACCCGCTACCTCTTAATACGAATAAAAGGGGCTCTGGTCCGCAACGCAACGTGATAACCGCATGTGTCTCCAAAAGGTCCTACAGTCGCTGGTACGTGCCAAATCCTAACGAAGCTCTTGACACCACAGTCGCGCCAGCTATAACGACAAACGCGTTTAATATCCCATTATTTTTTAGATCCTTTTTCTTGGATAAGTCGGCGCTCGGTAGAAGAGTCGACTCACATGGATCTCACACATCCACATTACATTGTTCATATGGTGACATTGCCTAAATTATAATGCCACTGCCGCAGGAATGCAACATGCATTTTTCTCATAACTAATATTAACCGAAATGAATCAGACATTCTTTTCCGATTTTCGCGTTCGACATAGACCCTGTAATGATTTTTGGTACACCAGGTATAAAAGCACGTACATTTAGGGTGCCCAATTTTATATGCGTGTGGTGACTATATATGCTCACATCGTTGCCTGCAGGTAGCTGCAGGTTGCCTGCATGAAAACCATTCGTACACGCGTAACGGGTCCAACAAATTTAACCACGAGAAGGCTTACACCCGGACACACCTGTGCTGTGTATTTTCAGTACTCTGCCTCTGTTTCACTCGCTCTCTTCCCACAGTTTATTTTAGGGCCACATAAGCCGCGATTACGTAACTATGCAGTTACAGCTTGCCTGTGAAATATTTTGAAGGTAACCGCACAATTCTAACTGTGTACATTTTAATCCTGCAGTGTTTGCCGTCAAAGTCTGTTTTGTTGAATTCATTTTTTCATCCCGTTTCACCCGTGAAAAATTTGCCGGCGCTTAAGATGCGGCCGACGCTCGGCACGATATTCAGCACCAACCACTAATACCCAGTGTTGGTCCTTTATACGGGCCAATGATTTGGCCATGATTCTGCCAGTGCTCATTTGAAGCATGGCAAACCAACGAACACCCAACCTTGGGCCAAATATCGATTACCAACTGTCAGCCAACTATTGGGTCCCAGTGTTGGCCCCGAACATGGGCCAATCGGTTGATCATGGGTTTGCCAGTCTCGAATTGAAGCTCGGCACACCATCGAAGAGCCAACGCTGGGCCAGTACTAATTAATGTCCGTCGGTCAATTGTCGGGGCGAGCGCAGGCCCTGAGTCTGTGCCAATCGTTTGACCGTGGTTTCGCCAATGCTTATTTTTAGCATAGCAAACTGACGAGTTGCCAATCCTGGCCCAACACTGGCTTTGAACGGTATAGTCCATACATATATATAAGAATGCTTTTTTACGTATATTATTATTATATATTTTTTTATTATCGCTGCATGCACCCATGTAGAGATTGACCGTTGGCCCTGGGACGGGCCTTCACAGTTAGCCTTCCTAGAATATTGGGCCGTGAGTATTTACCAATGAGGTGCCTTTGTAGAAATGATAAAAATGGCCCGATATCGGCCAACAGAGCCAACAATTATTGGGCCAATGATTTAATTCATTCTAGCGCCAATGTTCGTGATTGCACTTGGCCCTATGTGGGCCCTCGTAAAGGGCCTATGTAGAAATTGACCACTGGCTATGATGGGCCTTCACAGTTGGTCTATCTAGAAGTTAGTCTATCTCGAATATTGGGCCGTGAGTTTGTTTGGGTTTGTTTGGGTGCGTGATAAATATTCAACCTATATCGGGCCAAGATTGGCCCGAAATTGGTCCTTATGGATACATATTTCATGGAATAACCTTAAAATCAATTTTGATTTGCGTATATGACAGGTTTCAAAATTGGTATATTTTACTTACTTATGTTGGTTATTCACAGATGCCAATAATAGGCCAAGACTTGATTACAAAAACTGAACTACAAAATATAGACGATTAATATATGACGTGCCAGTTATTTGCATATTCTGGCACAATATACAGATAGTGAATAACCCAAGGCTTAAATAAAATAAAAGCAGGTATGGTCTGACCCACTTAGCCAATGAAGGGCTTAGATTAATGAAATGTAATTTCCAGTATTTTAGCGTTGCCAGTTTTAAAATTGGTAAATTTCGATGAACTATCACGGCTGTTTATTGGTTTTGAAAGATGGGCCAGGATAATCTTTAGTAATGGGCCGATATTGTGCCGGTTCTCAATTTATGACGGGACAATAATGGGCCAATGTAATTGCTTGTATTTTAGCATTACCAGTTTTTAAATTGGGAAATATAGTTCAACCATCACGGCTATTTATTGGTTTTAAACGATGGGCCGATATTGTGCCAGTTTTCAGTTTGGAGCGGAGCAGTAATGGGCCAATATTATTTCTCTTTCGTTGCCTTATACGAAGGTCCCTATATTGGCCTGATCGTAACATTAGGCAACTCATGGCAACCTCTACATGGGCAATTTTCTACGTCCTGTGATAACAAAAACTCATAATTACTGTTATCTGAAATTCCCTTTATTAAAAATAAAATTGACTTATACTAAAGTTTTGTGGTGTATTGAAAAAATGCCGTGTTATGATGAAAGTATTAAGAAACGTCGAGTGCTAAAACGACAACAAAAATTAGAAGACTCTTTACAGCAGGTTAGGATCAGAGGCAACGAAACAAAAAGACAAGTAGATAGTGAAACAAATTTGGAAACATTCCACGAACAAGTGATTGTGCATAACGATGTTAGTGAATCTAATAATTCTTTCGAAGAGCAATCATTGAGCACAGAAACTTGTGAATCTGATCGATTGTTGGCTAAGCATTGGGTTGTTGTGACAGCCCTACACTGGGCCAACACTAGCCCGAATATTGCGCCAACAATATGAAGCCGACCTTAGCCCTACTATGGGCCTGTGATCACGCCAACCGTCAGCCAATGATCATGATCTCTTTAGCCCAATTTTGGGCCAATACCCGGCCAACTGTTAGGATTTCCGGTAAGCCTGCTATTGGCCAACCGTACATCCCAGCGTTGGGCCGAAGAGATCACGCCTACCGTGGCGCAACACTAAACCGGTAATGCTGCCGTTCATCGGCCAATGGTAGAATGTGATTGGCGTGACGCTGGCTCGAGGTTGGGCCGGCTGGGTCGTTTTTCACGGGCCCAATGTTGGGCCAATACCCGGCCAATTGTTAGGATTTCCGGTAAGGCGACTATTGGCCAACCGTACATGCCAGCGTTGGGCCGAAGAGATCACTCCTACCGTGGCGCAACACTAAGCCGGTAGTGCTGCCGTTCATCGGCCAATGGTAGAATGTGATTGGCGTGACGCTGGCTCGAGGTTGGGTCGGTTGCGTCGTTTTTCACGGGCACGTGATTCCGCACCATACTTATTTACATTTTGTGGCGTTCCCTTTTCTTTTTGTCAGATAATTACGGGGGCGGACGATTCGAAAGTAACATTAAATCAACCAGAGACCTGACGATTTTAACATTTTTTTTCTATTATAGAATGGTATCGAATATCATCAAATTTATTTTCCTATCAAAACATTAGTGAATATTTTTATACATTGATTCAATCAAATACATGAAATTGGATCGTGGTTAGGGGGCATCCATTAATTACGTGAGGTGATTTTGCCGATTTTTCGACCCCCCTCTCCCCCTGGTGAGATGTCGTGAGATTTTGCTCAACCCTCTCCCCACCCCTAATCTTACGTGAGATTTTTCAACATGCATACGTTCACGGAAAATAAATTGTAGTAGAAGTAACTGCGGTTGTAGTACCTTTTACTCCACCATGTAAAGTAGTAGGGAGACTGTCCCTACGTGATAAGAATTACGTGATTACTAAAATTACTAAAATTACTAAAATTACGCGATATTTGGCGAAGCCCCCCTCTCCCCCACGTGAGATTGGGTGAGATTTCGCTCGACCCCCCCTAAATGCCTCACGTAATTAATGGACGCCCCCTTATCTCTATCCAAAAGTGCAAGCCCATTTACATAACTTTTCAGTGTGTTGATAGATATTTGTAGATTCTCTTTACGCGACTTCTTAGGATGATCATTTATTGGACAGTGATTAAAGGGCTTACACATAGTTGAACTTTTTGAAAATGTCGATTTTTCGGTTTCGACGGATTCTCAAAATACAGCTTTTGAAGAATATTCTCTGAGAATTTCAAGTCAATCCGTTCAAAATTAAGAGAGTTGTGGGCGTTTATAGGTCGGTCTCGCGACCGGGCGAATTTTAATTGTTTTTTTTTTCAAAATTACTTTTTCAAGATCGGGGATATCTCAAGAATCACTGCACCAATCAACTTCAAATTTTACAAGTTTATTTTCTTCATATATCAAAAGCAATGCTTGAACGAAAGAATCGTTTCTTCGATCCATAGTTCCTATTTATCAACGAAAATAGAGCATGTTTGTCACAGAAAATCGACAATTGCACTTTGGACCGCGGCCATTTTTTCAAAAATCGATGTTCCATTAAATCCTTTGTCCAAACACTAGATAATTTCATGCAAAAATGGAATGCGTTTGATTTTCTTATTTCGAATGAATTGTTTCCAGGACGATTTTTAAACAGCGCTCTGCACAGACCATTGTATCTGCAACATTCAAAATATTTGTCCCATACAAAAATTGCAAAAGATACTTGAAATCATAGGGGACACTAGCCCAAAGCGGTCAAACTAAGGTTGGAGACAAAAAACCAGGTTCTTCATATATTTCGAACTTTTATTTGAACCATTACAGTTCGTTACTTATCGAACCTTAATAAATCAGTCACAAACTCAAGAACAATCTTTATTAATGGCAATAAAGAAACGCAAAACTAAACCCTACGAAAAAAAAAACTGTTTTGCCGGATGAGGTGCCCAAAGCGGGTAGGGCTTTTGGGCCAAGCGGGTAGTGATAGTATATAGGAAATTTATTCAAGTTTTCAAAGCTGCCCTTTAATTGCCTGTGCAATCATTGGTTGCTGAGATGTCGATGATCAAAGGGAAATGGATTTTTTTTCATTCAAAGTCGGCTATCTCTGCAAAAAATTAACGAAGAGCGACAAAAAAAATTGAAGCTGAATACATAAGCTAACTGACCTGTACATTGATTTGACTGAAAAAAAAATTCCCGAGGCCGTGGACCCCTGAAGTTTGGAATTTTTTCTCCCGCTATTTCTTATGATTGCGCGATAACCGTAGCTCACAAAAATGTTTTGCCAAAAAATCTCGAAACTAGAATCTTGAAGCTTCAAAATGCTTTTTTTTATCTCGATGTGACCATTTTTCACATAGATACAGCGTTTCAAAAAAGACTGAATTGAAGAATGTCTCTGTTCCTTTATTCGTTTGGTGTAGTGTATCTATCACAACCATTAAATCAGCCTATAAATTATTATAGTCGAAAATCATACTTATCCTAGGCTGAAATCAAATTTCACGTAATTATTCTTGATACATGTCGCAGTACTAGGACCCTCTGCCGGCATAAGAAGTGCAAGCTTCACGAGCCCACGCCTCACAATCATCGCATTTTTAATCCAATCTTCTGTTTGTGATTATATGTACAGTTCGCTGCACACCAGACACCGGTACTCGTTTGTGTCCTTTTTACCGTTTTAGACATTTTTTCACCTTTTTCTCCTCTCTGTTGTCTTTTCATACTTGTTGAAGGTTTAAGATCTTAAAAAGTTTTCTTTGCTGCATCTATTCTCGACTTTTAACCATACCCGACTTGCCCAAGGCATGCTTCTTTTGGGCACACTCATAACCTCGAAACTGGCGCAGCAGGCGACAAATCACTTCACTGATAAGAAGCATAATAATATCACTAAACTAGGAAGAACACATCAGAAACCAAAATCGACCAATCAGTAGTCACAAAACATCAAGTATTTTATCAAAACCAGTAAAAATCTTTGTTCACAACTTACCTTGCAGCCGCGTGATCTTTCATCGCGGGGAGACTATCTGTGATTGGCCGACGCCCGCGCCACCTTTTCGTACACACACATTCAAACTAGTGTTAGAGGCGCTAAATTTCAAAACCGTCCCCGATTTCTTTAATGCAAAAAAAACCTGAATGCAAAAAAAACCTGCATGCTTTTCCAAAAAGAAAAAATCCTCTTTTTTCCGGCCACGAGCTAAATGTAACTCGTTAAGGGGAGGGTAGGGGTTTCAGCGTGAAAAAAAACACTTTTTTGCGAATTTTTTTCATCTATATGGATAGAGTAAATTTATTAAAACCTTTTGTACATTGTTAAGTGTCATTTCAAGAACATTCCGTGAAATTTGTATGCGAAAATATCCACAAACAAGCCGGTGACGAAGCTTTTGCAAGAACGCCTTTGGAAAAACACGATTTGCGGTGTTCACTGTATCTCAGCTAGAAATTATTTGAAATCAAGTACCATTCAAATTTAATCAAAGTATCGTCAAATCCTCCCCCCAACGGTCTTTAATGATTTTTTTTTCATTTCTAAATTTTTGGTGGTCATGTAAAGTGAAAAGTGCTATTTTTCACGAAAAATTCCCCCATTTTGAGGGTGGAAAACCCCCTCAATGTAAAAAAAATATTCAAACTAACCGCTGGGGGGAGGTATTTTATATGTAGAAAGTGTGTACCAAGTTTGAAATAAATCGGTCATGTAGTTTTCAAATGGCAGTGAACACGGACTTTGAAAAAGTGGTTTCGAGAAAAACGCGGCACCGGCTTGTTTGTGAATATTTTCGCGTACAAATTTCACGGAATGTTCTTGAAATGACACTTAACGATGGACAAAAGGTTTCAATAAATTTACTCTATCCATATAGACGGAAAAAAATCGCAAAAAAGGGTTTTTTTCACGCTGAAACCCCTACACTCCCCTTTATAATATTCGTTCGAAAACCACCTCTCTGACTTCCTTCTTGTCTATCTTTCCCCTGGGCTCACGCAACATCTCCCTGCCATTTTTGACCTCTCTGCTTTCGTATCCTTTGCAATTTTCGTATGGTGAATTTGATTCCGAGCTGAGTTCTCTTTCCGAATTTGCTATCGGTGCTAAATTTGATGTATGGTACCTCTGGAATGGGCTTGGATTGAATACCAAATTTCCATGGCTTGAATTGAATACGAGAAGCGGTTCGATCGGTATATCGGTATGCGTAATACACCGAATGAGGTTTACGTGCAAACGAGCAAGGAGGCTGTATTTTCAGCGGCGGATACAGGCGAGACCTCAATGTAAGCTCGTTTTCGTTTGGATATATTTCACATTCCCTCCGCCTCCCTTAGTGCTATTGCCGATAGTTTTTTCCCGACTTAACGAAAATGCAATACGAGCAAGGGGACAATATATTCGGTGCTTAATCCTAGATCTTGCGAACAGTTTTTCGTTCGCCGCGCTGCCATCCACCCCCTCGCTCGCTTGGGCTACCGTACAGGGGATGAAAAGCATCGCGCGATAAGCCTGCAGGGTTAGAAAGACGCGATAGTGAGGGAGAACAGATTGGGAAAGCACGAGATTTCTCGAGGAAACGAAGACGTAATCTCGACAACTCAGCCAACTAGACGTTTCCCCGTACACATCAATGTAGCACACTTCCGACTTTTTTTTATTATTCTTCCGCCCTGACCACAGCCGCTCGCAATCTTAGCGGAACTTTTCCTTCTCAATTTTTCACGAGCTCCCGTGCCGTAGTCACTTTTTCCTCTCATTTATTCTTGGCTTTTCGTCCCAACGAGGAGATCCCTCACAGTGCCTATTCTGCTGGCAAATCTGTGTTTAACCACATTTTCTCGCTATTCGGAAACGGGAGGAAAAAATGTTTGTCCTCCTATATACACCTGAAATCCGTCAAAGAGCGCCAATTAAAGTTACAACAGCCCACGAGGTGGAAATTTATTTGCAAATGGCACCGTTTCAAGTCAAAGACTACTTGCGTTAAATTCTCGATCAGTCGTTGGACCACAGCAATGAGGATGGACCCACGGAGAATCTTTTTATAACTGGTATTGTCTGTGAAAAATAAAAATCTGAGATTTCAGTTGAGAGTTAATAAGAATCAAAATCGAAGTTGTATTAGACTCGGCGATTTCCATTTCGATTAACACTAATGATCGGAAAAATTAAATTCAATATTCTAACAATGTTACCAATAATTATTTTTTTATCTCTCTAATTATATATTTTGCACAGGAGAAAAGGCAAGGAGCAATCCTTTGATGTGATATTACGAGCGATGATCAAATGAATAACACGTTAAATGAAAATTAACAACTCTAACGTGTCAATATGGGATTTTTTCCGTTGACTTGAGGTGTTACATTTAAGTAGAACAAAGTGTTTGACCTGTTTTATTGCTTGAAATGATTTATAAACGTCACAGGAATGGTGTACAAAAGGAATCATACCCAATTTTTTGTCATTTTCCAGGACTCATTTTACAAAGCTTTATAGCTAGAAATTAGCAATTTCGAGTCGTTTAGTCCAAATGTTGTACAATAAATATACAACGACCTAACAACTGAAGACCTACTATCAAAATGCCTCGGTGGATACACGCAGAATTCAAAGAGCTTGAATTCCCTCGTGTGGACTACAGGTCCTAAATCAGTTTTGAAACTTGAAACGCGTTTTTCTCGAAACCATGTTTTTGAAATCGGGCGAACGCATAGTTCAAGCAGTTTCCATCCGATTGACGTGAACTTTCGACTGTAGCTTCTTAGATATATTCTCTAAGGAAGGACACACGATTTTCACGATCCATCAACAATTCTCGTTTTTATAAACAATTTAAAGCCGATTTTTTAGCGTAACAATTTTTTTCATTCAAAATGATGCCATTTTGCGAGAAAATCATATTTTTTAACCCTCAATCCATGAAGGGTTTTTCGGCACACTCAATCCATGAACCCATGTAGAGATTGACCGTTGACCCTGGGACGGGCCTTCACAGTTAGCCTTTCTAGAATATTGGGCCGTGAGTATTTACCAATGAGGTGCCTTTGTAGAAATGATAAGAACGGCCCGATATCGGCTAACAGAGCCAACAATTATTGGGCCAATGATTTAATTCATTGTAGCGCCAATGTTGGTGATTGCACTTGGCCCTATGTGGGCCCTCTTAAAGGGCCTATGTAGAAATTGACCACTGGCTCTATGATGGGCCTTCACAAGATTGGCCCGAAATTGGTCCTTATGGATACATATTTCATAGAATAACCTTAAAATAAATTATGATTTGAATAATAGGCCAATACTTGATTACAAAAACTGAACTACAAAATATAGACGATTAATATATGACGTGCCAGTTATTTGCCTATTCTGGCACAATATACAGATAGTGAATAACCCAAGGCTCAAATAAAATAAAAGCAGGTATGGTCCGACCCACTTAGCCAATAAAGGGCTTAGATTAATTAAATGTAATTTCCAGTATTTTAGCGTTGCCAGTTTTAAAATTGGCAAATTTCGATTAACTATCACGGCTATTTATTGGTTTTGAAAGATGGGCCAGGATAATCTTTAGTAATGGGCCGATATTGTGCCGGTTCTCAATTTATGACGGGACAATAATGGGCCAATGTAATTGCTTGTATTTTAGCATTACCAGTTTTTAAATTGGCAAATATAGTTCAACCATCACGGCTATTTATTGGTTTTAAATGATGGGCCGATATTGTGCCGGTTTTCAATTTATAAGGGAACAATATTGGGCCAATGGAATTATCAGTATTTTAGTTTTCAAATGGGCAAATTGAGATTAACTATCACGGCTATTTATTAGTTTTTAAAGATGGGCCAGGACAGGCTTTTGGGATGGGCCGATATTGTGCTAGTTTTCAGTTTGGAGCGAAACAGTAATGGGCCAATATTATTTCTCTTTTGTTGGCTTATACGATGGTCCCAATATTGGCCTGATCGTGACATTGGGCAACTCATGGCAACCTCTACATGGGAAGGGGGGTCATTTTCGTCTGCGCGCTACCACACCCAGAATTATTGATAAAAAAATCTGTGAAAATTCATGTTTCATTCTTAGAATGTACTTTTGAAGGACGAACAGGAATTTTTCGGATATTGTTATTTTTAATATATTTTTTTTAAACAGATATCAAGCAATCCGTGGAAAAAATGCGTTTTCCAATTTTTGCCAGGACAGATTTGACCCCCCTTCATGGATTGAGGGTTGAATATCGTGTGTACGTCTTTAGCAAAATTAATATTGGTGACCGATTTTGTTTTCGCTCTACTTGCTAATCCATAGAAGACTGCGTCCTCCTGCAGAGCGCCGAAAAAAAACGCTCTTAGTAAGGTTACGACTGAGCCGCCATTTGGCATTTAAAAAAATCGTATACGTCAACACATGTAGAATAAACCCTCCAACCCTTATTTTGATTGCTTTTTTTAGTATTATCGAGAAAAAAACCCAAAAACGTCTCATTTTTCGGCAAGCCACATAGCGTAATGCCTCAAGGAATGTATGAATCCAGAAATGATCAGCAGTGCAACCGACGAATAAATAAAAAATCGACCGCCAGGATTCCCGTTTCTCGAGCTCTGCGATACGCAGCTCGGTGAACATCACGAGACATTTCAAAATGCTCGAATAGCCATGAGACTTCGAAAATCGAGGTTCGGGATTTACAAATGCTTGAAAATACTCGAGAACTCCTCAAAGTTTCATGTTCCAATATTCTATGACAAGAATGTGTGTGTGTGTGGGTGTGTGTCGTTCGTAAAGTAGCCCTCGGGTTCTCGTGGTACTTCAACCTCCTTCCTATACATGATCCCAAATGCTGAAAGACAAAACACCGCAGGACACATTTATTCGCTTCGTCGACGATGCTATTTGCGCACTTTTGCTTGTCACGAGACTATATGTGCGCGTACATTCTGGTCTTCATCCCTCGTCTCCTTCAACTCCAATGAGTTTCACGATAGTGTTATACACATCGTTCGAGAAGCAATTTCTCGGCTAATCCCTTTTCGCGTCATCTCGCGAGATCTTTCATGTCTTCTCCTCCTCACGAAGACCAGCGGGGCAGCAGGAGGGGGGGGGGGGGGGGGAGTCTTCCGTGTACATGTTGCACGTTTGCACTCGAGAGCCCAAGTTTTTCGCTAAACTTTTTCACTTGACGACGAAGGCGAAAAAAAAACAAACCGTCGGATGAGAACTTCCGGCGATCGCGAGAAACTCGTCCGACCCTTCTCGCTTTACACCCGATGTTTCTTGACACATGATACGCGATTGCTTGGCCCAAAAACCACTCTAACTTTTACTCACATTTTCGATTCTTTTTGGAGAAGCGCGAAACCCGATTAACCGATGAAAGTAGCGTATTCGTTGTAGCAGTTAAAAAGCTATAAACTATGAAACTTTGAAATTACTCCGTTCCCATTCGACAGGATTTCCGGCACCCTCTTTTATGAGAAATTTGCCTCCGTATTTGTGTATCTCTGGTAGATGAAATTACGAAAAAGGTCAGTCCATCAGACGCAATGTGCAACTGCAATTGACTGCTCCTGCCTCTTCAGTTTATTCTGATGTAACCTCATATTTCTCATAAATTATTCAAGATGTCAGGACAATTCAAGATTTCAAAATCCCTGTCTCTGAGATGACCGAAGTTGTGACAGTTTTCTAAAATTTCCTACCTACTTATGAACCCACCATTATGCCTAGGGTTTTATAGGGCTATGCCTAGCTGTAAACCACAGCTGTAGACCGCAGGGTTATGCCAAGCTGTAAAAGAAGACCACTCAGAGGCCAAGACTCATTCTATGGTTTTTATCTAAGAAATTTATCTTACCTTTTTCCATAGCTATACGTATATCGAAGGAACAATAAATTCCAGACACTAAATATTGTCCACTAATAAAAAATAAATACATATAAATACAATAAGAGTTAATGGGTAAGTCTCATCACTGGATGACAAACCAATTCCACGAAATTACAGCTTAAGTTTAATAAGGTGTTTATTACTTATGTATGTACAACGATTTGTCACAAAATAAACCACCTTTCACAAACAAAGCTGTAAAAGAAGAAAAATCATGTTTTACAAAACCAATATGTTTTAACAGTTTATCTTCTTACAAATGTTCCCTGAAAATTTCAAGGTGATCAGATCAACATTGAGAGATTTAGAGGCTGTTATGTTGACGCCCTTCGGAACGCTCGGAACGTTATTCGAAACTTTAAACGCTTTTTCTTGAAAGTACGTTTTCAAAGTCGGTGAGCAAAATATCGCAAAAACTGCATTGATTTTTCTGAAGTGTTTAGGGCTTTGTCTAGGTGTAAAAATATAGTATTTGATCAAAGGATTTTCTTTCCGACGTATACTTTCGATTTGATGAACAAATAATCCCAATTCCTTTCGCAATAATCAGGGCTCTCACTTTAAGGGGTTACCCCCACTTGCGATTTTGAAAAAGTCGATTTTTTTATTGCATTTTTTTGAAGTATAAGTATCTGAGAATATGTCCTGAAAATTTCAAGTCGATCCGAACAAAATTGACTGAGATATGAGCGTTGAAAGAGAAGAATCCGCATTGAAAGAGTGTGGAAAGAGAAACTTTAAACGCGTTTTTCTCAAAATGACATTTCTGAAGTCGGTGACCAAGATTACTCGAACACTAATGAACCGATCTTCTTGAAATTTTGCAGGCTTATTTAATACATAAAAATATAGCCTTTAATCGTTCGATTTTTTTTCGCAAAAAATGGCCGTTTTATAGCCAAAAAACGGCCTTTTTTTCGTTAAAATCGAACCTTTAACTTTGACTGTCCGCTATTTTGTGAAAAATGAATATTTTTTAAAATCCTTCGATTAAAGACTAGTTTATACTTATATTTGACTAAATCCAGCCGCATATTTTTCCAGATGATCCACTTCGCCGCAATGTTGGTCACCGCAAACCGTGTATATAAAAACATTATTTCATTGACGGCCATTTGCCACTCAACAATGTAATATTTTTCAATAAAAAAATTACTGAAAGTTCTTTAAGATGTGTTCTTTAAGATGGTATATTGATCGATTAAAAAAGTTTTGTAGTTTTCTTTTAAAAAATTCATGAAAAAGGCCTTTTTTGCGCTACAAGTGGGGGTAACGCCTTAAAAAGGCGCCTTTTCTTAAATTGGATATTTCAGAAATTCCTTCGATTAATCGTAGGATAAACTAATATACCAACGACATTTGTTTGATTTGTGAATATTAGATGACCTGGTTCAGAAGGGCATTGCTCACCGCAAATGACGTTTTCGACCGGTGCTTCCCGAACATCGGCTGCAAATCGATAATATTTTTTTTTTTTAAACAGTCTTGAAACAAAGGATTAACTTCATTCTATGTATCCGCCATCGAATTCTAAATAGAATTCGATGGTGGATACATAGAACAAAATGAATCATTGCTTTTTATTTTATTTTTGGTAATAAAACGCAGAGACTCTCTTGCCAACCTAATAATTGAATATTTTGACACAAAAAAATAACAGTGTTCACCGAATGATACTTTTTCAAATACCTAATTTTTGTGTAAACATATTATCACGATTTTCTAAAATAAATCCCAAAAATAAGCTGTTTTCAACTGTTACGACTAGGCATAACTCGTTAAGGACGATTAAAGTTATCGGCACAACGCGTCCTCTCTATGCAGCGTTAAAAAAGCATCCAATAAAAATATCGGACATTCGATGCAAATAGCCTTTCCAAAATCGCGATTTCTTTAAATCGCACTCTATCCTATCCTTTATTTCGTAAATAATTTTGGACCGTCACCAAGGTTGAAATGTTTTTCGTGATCGGCGGATTTCGGTTTCGAAGAGGGCGAGAGAAACGGGGTGATTTTTTTCGTGTTGCCCCGCAATATACCGACAAAATAAATTACAAATTATTTGGGTCACAGTTGGGTCGATTGAACGTAAAACGGCTCAATTATACGAATACCTATACGTATATATATATATATATATATATATATATATATATATATATATATATATATATATATATATATATATATATATAGAAATTATTTCATATGTATATATCGATTGACCAGTTCATACAGCTATTAGGGGTGGATTCTTCAGGAGTAGTAGTTCGTGACGCAGCGATAAACTCGCGTAGAGCTCGCAGCACTGCCTGTTGCTCCAGTTTTGTCGGGTCACTGTCAGGGATTGTCCATGCTTTGGTCATTACGCGTGTTTCGTTTCGAACACGGAGGCCACATTAACCCCCTCCCGGTATTGCCCTCGTGGGATTTCTAAATAGCGAACAGATCCGTACTATGCTAACAAATGCTATGTATACTTCGTACTGTATCTCATTTCTTCCGAAAATTAAGAGCCTTCCATTAACCTAATCATTTTTCCGATACTATCTGAAATTATTCGATAAATAACCGAGTAAGAAGCCTTACAATGTCTATGGAGAATACCCATCAAGGCCGAATTTAAAGTTGTGGCCGCCCTCGGGCAGCGGAGAAGTGGAAGGCCCCTAATTATTTTTTAAACGAGATAACATTTTTTTCATAGTGTTCAAATAATGTATCAAGAAAAAAAAAGATCCTTCCAAACAACGTACGTTGCTTGAAGTTGAGGAAGGAGACGTTTTCTAACATCAGCTAAATTCGATGAGAATTATATTCTTCAATTTTTTTCATGTAAAAAAAATTAATTTTTTTTAGTGTGTAATTATATCCTTCATAGTGTAATATTGTGTAATTATATATTATACACTAAATATGAGTTGAACTTGCCAATTAAAAACTTTCTTTCTTTTTGCATTTATACAATTTTGAAGTTAACTATTTTTAGATAAACAGCTTATACTGGCCTGTGTGAGCGTCTGGCGCTAAGCACTAAAATTTTTAAAGCGTTTTTCAGTGGTTGAAAATACAATATGGACAAACAGTAGAGTGGCACAAATTTGAGTTCTATTTTTTTCCTTTTTCTCGCCATTTAATTATCTTCTTTAAAAAAAATGGTCAGCGACGCTGCGAGCGATTAAAAAAATGTTCGAGGTCGCTCAAGACCCCCAATAATTCAAATGTTCATGAAAAAAAAAGATTTTTTTTCGTCGACTTCTCACCCATTGATGTCACGCTTTATAATTTTTAAATTAACCTCGCGAAAACTCTAGCCGGCCAATCAATAATTAGTGGTCGCTCAAGGTTTGCGATATTCAGAATTCCCGCCAAAAAATAAATCTCGCATGCACTATAATTCCTTGTAGCATAAAAAAAACAGTGAAGTGTTACATTTTCTGAATAATTTATTATAATAATTTGTAACAAACACCAATTAGATGATAGGTGTTATTATGTATTATTATGTATTATTGTTGTATAGCGTCGCTCCTCACAGAGTACAGCGACGGTTGGTCCACAGTTTGACTAACGAGACCAACTGTGGGACACATTACGATGCGCGGAAAATTGTTTCTTGAGAAAAAAGGATTAATTGTTTTGAAAATTTTACAAAACAATTTAAACAAATATATGAGTGAGAAGAGTAAAAAAGAATTGGCGAAGATTGGAAATTTCGAAGCTCTTGACCGATCACTAAATATTCATTGGCCGGCTAGAGCTATCGCGAGTTTAATTTCAATATTATAAAGCTTAACATTCATGGGTGTCAGAAGTGGACGAAAAAAAACGATTCTTTAATGAAAATTTGAATTTTTGGAAGGCTTGAGCGACCTCGAAATATTTTTGGATCGCTCGCACCTTTCGCGACAATTTTTTTTCTTCAAAGAAGATAATTGGATGGTGAGAAAAAGGAAAAAAATAGAGTTCAAATTTGTGCCACCCTAGTAAACAAATATTTATTTTTTCCAGATACACCGCGAAATTTTAAGAAATGAATTATTGGCTCGATCCAACGTAACTTTCGTTCAATTGTAATCCACGAAATATATTTCCTTCTAGACAATTCATCGTGTTTGGGTTTTTAAAAATTATTTTTTACAGAAATAGGCTTTGAAATGTTATTTTAAAATGTGCTTCATAAAAGTGTGACAGCTTTATTTTGCTTGTCAGATCTCTGGAGTAATTTTTTCGTCCACTACGTGTTGTATGCGATTCGTCAGTAAATTTTACCAAAAAAATTTTAACGTGGAGGCGCCCACCTGGATTCGTATCTGTGATCACGACAAAATCTTGAAGGATATTGAATAAAATAAACGGTGCGGTGACGTTCGAATTTTGGTGACCAGAGTGAAAAACGCTTCGCACAAATGTGTTTATGTTAGGTGAATGCACAGGCAAACACGAGACTGGAACTTGTTCGTTTCGAGAGAGTGCTCGATTTGCCTGTTGCTCCATTTGGCACACGATTTCTCAACAGCATAATGCTTCTTCACCATTCTATCCATATATATATAGGGTGATTTGTTTTAGGGTAACTTTTTTGTCTGACCCATGGTGCCCGAAAATTTTTGGTTGGTACCCAAAAACGAAGTTTCGTGAAAGGGGGGTGTTGTCAAAAAATATTTAGAGGTCGCGAATCAAAATTGAAGGTTTCCCATCCGATTAACATTGAAAAAATGTTTTTCTCATTATTAGTGTTACCATTCCGCGAATTTTGATATCGCGATATTTTCCTAGTGGGTTCTCATAGGAAATATGATACTTTGCAATAAAGTTCATTGAGCCAAGTCCGTAAATTCAACCGTTTCGGCGGTATCGTTATTTCAAGTGAATATTGTATGAAAATATCTATTCAAACGGCTGTAACGCCTAAGCTATTAGATATATCGAAAAAAATTCAAATGAGAACTATGTAGAGAAAGTAATTTGCTACAAAAAAGTCTTATAAGCCGAGCCCGTAAATTCAACTCTTTCTCAGCTATAGGTGGATGAAGTAAAATAAATAGATTTTTTTTGTTTAAAAAAACATCTATTTATTTTACTTCATCCACCTATAGCTGAGAAAGAGTTGAATTTTCGGGCTCGGCTTATAAGACTTTTTTGTAGCAAATTACTTTCTCTACATAGTTCTCATTTGAATTTTTTTCGATATATCTAATAGCTTAGGCGTTACAGCCGTTTGACTAGATATTTTGCACAATATTCACTTGAAATAATGATGCCGCTGAAACGGTTGAATTTACGACCATGGCTCAATGAACTTTATTGTGGAGTATCATATTTCCTATGAGAACCCACTTGGAAAATATCGCGATATCAAAATTCGCGGAATGGTAACACTAATAATGAGAAAAACATTTTTTTCAATGTTAATCAAATGGGAAACCTTCAATTTTGATTCGCGACCTCTAAATATTTTTTGACAACACCCCCCTTTCATGAAAGTTCGTTTTTGGGTACCAACTAAAGGTTTTCGGGCACGATGGGTCAAAAAAAAAAGTTGCCCTGAAACGAATCACCCTAATATATATATATATATATATTGACGTTGAAGCAACATTAGTAAAAGAACAGATGGTTATGTCTACATGCTACCCCGAAAGGTATAGATGTACAGAAAAATGTAAAGCACGCCATATATGCTGTGGAGAGGTAATGCGAATGAATTAATAAAGTCTAAGGGGCAAGGGAGACAGAGGGGGGATAGGAGAGAGAGAAAGAGAGAGAGAGAGAGAGAGAGAGAGAGAGAGAGAGAGAGAGAGAGAAAGAGTAAATCTACATAGATATTGTTTGTGCATTGTGAGTAAGTATCCGACGTGGACACCATTCCATCTGTCACTTTCTGAAGCTCTTTCGTCGGGGTTTGAGTGCAACAGTTGGGCACGATAACGATTCACTCACTGAATATCCGGGCGATTCTTATTCATTCACCGGAATCTACTACTATGCGCTCATACACAGACATATATGCGTAACTTCAAGTTCAACCCTTTCATTTCACCCCCTTTCTTCTCTCGTTTTCCTCTTATTTTTGATCATTCCCAGGACTATAGTTTTTTTTTATGGAAAAATAGAAGGTTCCGGCGCTCTAGTTCTTCTTTTTTCTTTTCTTTATTCGTCTTTGTCCCGTTCGACGGTAGCTGGTGCACCGGGAAAAAAAGGACTTGTCAGTTGGGAGATGCGATTTTCTCGCTCTCCGGTATCCCCCCGTCGGTTCCCTCTCGTTCGTTCAGGCTCCCTGGGCTCTCTCGTGGGTTCTCTCTCTCCTATAGGGTCGCTGTGCTATCGTGCTCGGCTGCCCTGCACACGCGACCGATCAATACTCACCTGCCGAGGCGAAAGTCTAGAGAGAGAGAGAGAGAAATATCCGAACGTAGAGAAAAGAATATGACAAAGTAGTAAAAACGTTTTAGTCGACCATTCATTGTGTCGGCCACATCCCCTTTCAGCTTTCAATTCGATTTCGCTACCTCACCTAACGATAAACAAAGAACGATGAAATATTCAGGAACAGCGATGGTAACGCTGACTTATAAAAGTACAACAAAATTGTCGCACTTTTAAAATTGAAAGTCTTGTGAAATATAAGTCATTTCGATCGAACCGCAGTCACGAATAATGACCGAAGTTACAAAATGAATAAAAAAAAGCAATGTCTCTATTAGGGTTCCGTACACATGACCAATTAGCCTTTTTGTAAAACTGGATATTTAATTAGGTATGATTTTTTTCTGTCTTAGTTCTTAGGTAGTACTAAAGTGAAACCACATTGGGTGATGATAGCTAAAGAAAGCTTTGTATACTTCTGCTGTAAGCTAATAATGGAAATATACAAAATTATTGTTATTTGAATATTTACAATACGAAAGTACTTATTTTTCTAGTTAGTATCAGTCAATTGCCAATATTATCGTCGTTTTTGCAGAAAAATAAATTAAGTAAACGTTCTAGTCTTTTTTTAATTTGCAATCTCGTTTCGTTCGTGACGTCAATCTCCCTTTCTTGGCTGGCACCGACTCGAAATATCAGTCAGTTGGTATTGTAAATATTTAACGGGTTACGTGGGTTTCGAAGTAAAAAGAGCACATTTTCTCTAATTTTTGAAAAATATAATATATAAATTATTTTATTCAAAATGTTAAGCATATAAAAGAGCAACAATATTTTTAAAAAAATCATCCAAACATTTGGGAAATTCAGTCGGTGGAGCTGATTTCCCGAGACCCCTGAAAAAAGTGTCCTTGTGGTAGTCAGGATAACTCATGATAGCTTTATGGGAAATGAAAAAACAATTTTTTTCTGTTACTAGATAACTCTTGATTGAACGAAGGATTTTTTGAAAAATTGAAATTTGAATTTTTGCCAGATTTGTATGCAAAATAGTTCAATTTTTGGTACAATTTACACTACGTATAGCCTTGTAAAATTAGTTGTGGTCGAAAAAAAGCTTCGTTCAATCAATAGTCAATCCTATTTTGAAGAAGTGTGCAAAATTTTAATAAGATCGATGCATTAGTTTTTGAGAAATCGTTTCCACCGACTTCAAAAACAGTGTTTTGAGAAAAATGCGATATACCTGTGACGCTCCCAGCCGGTCTTTCCTAACGGGGGGAATTCCCAAAGGCTCTCCCTCCTAGACTTTTACTCCGATTGACTCAAAACTTTGGGAGAATATTCTAGACATATTGTACTATTAGATAATAAAATTTTTAAAAAATAGATTTTTTGAAATTTTCACACCCACGTAAGCCCTTAAATAACAATAATTTTATATATAATTGATTTTTAATTGAATTTTATATATAATTATATATAATTGATTGTGTAATGTATGCAATGAATTATTGTGAATCGGCGTTTGTATTATGTATGCAATAAATTATTATATATACTACATTGTAAATAGGCGTTTTCAGCATTTGTTGTTTAAATGCTGTAAATGGTACATAATATACAGAAATGCCAAATTACTAACTAGTTGAGTTTTTGCGATAGATCCCATAAATAAAAATCGTCTATAACTAACAACTTTGACGGCCCGCCATTTCATTATTTTTTAAGATAAAACAGAAAAAAATTAGTTTGTGATCAACCCAATGAGCTTTAAAAAATGACACCCCCCAGGGTAGGAATTTTCATGTAAAATAATTGAATGAAATGAAAAATGATTTAATTGAATTAAATTAACCCCATGAAAAATAATTTAAGGGATTACCCCCACTTGCGATTTTGAAAAAATCGATTTTTTTTTATTGAATTTTTTTGAAGTATAAGTATCTGAGAATATGTCCTGAAAATTTCAAGTCGATCCGAACAAAATTGACTGAGATATGAGCATTGAAAGAGAAGAATCCGCGTTGAAAGAGAAACTGTAAACGCGTTTTTCTCAAAATGGCATTTCTGAAGTCGGTGACCAAGATTACTCGAACACTAATGAACCGATCTTCTTGAAATTTTGCAGGCTTATTTAATACATAAAAATGTAGTCTTTAATCGTTCGATTTTTTTTCGAAAAAAATGGCCGTTTTATAGCCAAAAAACGGCCGTTTTTTTTCGTTAAAATCGAACCATTAACTTTGACTGTCCGCCATATTGTGAAAAATGAATATTTTTTTAAATCCTTCGATTCAAGACTAGTTTATACTTATATTTGACTAAATCCATCCGCATTTTTTTTCAGATGATCCACTTCGCCGCAATGTTGGTCACCGCAAACCGTGTATATAAAAACATTATTTCATTGACGGCCATTTGCCACTAAACAATGTAATATTTTTCAATAAAAAAATTACTGAAAGTTCTTCAAGATGTGTTCTTTAAGATGGTATATTGATCGATTAAAAAAGTTTTGTAGTTTTCTTTAAAAAAATTCATGAAAAAGGCCTTTCTGCGCTACAAGTGGGGGTAACGAACTCCATATACGGTTTTGGGTCAGCATTCTACACAAAATATTCAAATTTCAGGTCTGTAACTAATTCCGATTACAAGCTAGATACCCGTGACATACGGACGGACAGACAGCAGAGTGGCATTAATAGGGTTCCTTTAACCCCATGGGTACGGATCCCTAATAAGCAAATATTTTCTAGAATCCTTATTGAGCGATCTACAATCTAAATCTGCTGAATGTGATTTTGGATAATGATCGAAATATCAAATCCAAACGGATTTCCGTTGTATTCCAACGATGTAAACTTCAACACTATAAATAGCAAGCAATTCGAACGTCAAAATTCTCTCGTCTGCTGACGAGGCATCAAAAACTTGCTTTTCTTTGATAGGTACGGGAAATCAAAAGATAATGCTGTGACCGTGACTTGCAGTTCGTTGTAAAAACTCTCCACCAGACCTGTTTGATGATCACGTGTCCCAGCGCGTGTCAAACCCGAGTTAAATGTTAATTCGCCTAGTCCCTACGAACTCATCCATATTTCATATCGTCTGTGCTACTCACAGTTCCTGTATATACGCACAGTCACTCAGATACACACACCTACACACATGTATAAATGAACCGGCACGTAATGCGAACATGGTCGTGGCCAGAGAGAAGTTGGTCTCGCAAAGAGAAAGCTTCGTACGCTTGTGAAAACTGGAGAGTGACCGCCAGAGCTTGGTGCTCGGAGGGCTTCCGCGTTCTCTGTGTTACCCCAGAGCATACAGTAACTACCCGCGGGGCCTTGTAACGTATAAGGAGTCGAGAAACGAGGGGCTGAGAAAGTACGCGGGTAAATAGTCAGCGTTTCAGTAGAATCGTCATTCGTAATTTACCCGGGCAATATAAAATACGAGACATTTCAGGCCTAATCGACGATACCCTCGGGTTACAGCTGTTCCCATATTACAGCTGTAATATTTTTCCCATTGGTGTATCTTCATGGTGCTGAAGTTTACATCGTTGGCACGGAAGGAAAGTTCTTTTTTATTTTTATCATTTTTATTATTAAACAAGATCTTTTTTCATAGCTTTATATTATAGATCGCTAAATAAGTATCTTAAGGAGTAAGGTCACAGTAACGGGTATAAAATCATGTGCGAATTTAACAATTTTTTTTCTTATGAAAAAGTGATTCACTCATAAAATTGATTACACATCTATTTAGTATGAATATCAAGCTATTGGATTTTTCTTTCGATGTACAAAATGGCCAACTGCTAATATTTTCTTTTATTATTTTTTTTTAGGCGCTTCGCGGCGTGACATTTAGCATCCACAATTTTTTACCTAGAACAAAAAACAAAAATTCCCGTCAATCTACATTAGAATACCTAGAGAAGTACGTACGGAATTTACAAAATATTGTTTTATTCAAAAGTTGTAGGTATTTGAATGAATTTTCAGTGAAAAATTTCGTATGCAACTGTTCATAAAATGAAAAGTTTTCGATTAATCAGAAATTCGGTACGTACTTCTCTGTGAAATGCAATTAGGAACATAACTTTTAAATTTGAAATAAATCGAGTGAAAATTGTTGAAGTTATATGTCACGCCAATTGGAAAAAACTGTTTCGAGAAAAACGCGTTTAAAGTTTCAGGTACTCTGTGGCCGTGCCAGAGGTGGGCTAACGTTATACGCTCAAATGCGGTGAAAAAAAATGTTCTTGCTACAAATCGAATAGTAACTTATTCTTATGGTGATAAAGCACCGTCTTAGCGAGAAAAATAATCGATTTTTGAAAATTCTACTGTCGCCTTACCCCTTAAGGTAGTACAAGCGCGCGCTCTTGATTCCTATAGATTTTGTTCAAATTTTAACCAGGCATTGTTCATATCATTATGCATGTTTGAGTGAAATTTCAGAATAGTCGATTATTTAGATTGGGAGATGATCGGTTTTAAAGTTGCAACTTTTAACACTGCAGGGTCTGCATTGAAATTTATACGGAATAATTTTTCGTAAAAAATATTCCTCCCCTGCAATAAGAAAACATATGACAACACCGCATCGTTCCACGTATCCAATGGCGTGAGTGTGCGCGGCATATTTAAAATAATACTGCAACACAAATTTTTATTTGGAAGTAATTTTTAATCGTACAAAGTTCTTAATTGGTTATGAATAAACGAACACTTTTATTTGTTAATTAAGATAACATAAGCAATATAAAATATTAATATTCATAATGCAAATTTTTGTTATGGCAAACGTTTTTAAATTTAGGAACACGATAATTTTTTTTTTCTCTAAATATTGAAAAATACTGTTCTGCGGGGTTACCATATGTTTTCTTATGATGGGGGACAAATATTTTTTACGAATAATTATTCTGTCTTTGGTGAACGTTTTTAGCAAAACTGTATAGCAAAGGCAAGCAAACTTTTTTCACTCTTTCCCTAACTAGTTTGCTATCTGAACATAATTTTTTTTTAAATATTCATAAACACAATAGAATGGTACGACGAATTATGTGACCTGACTTTCGGTCAATGCGGACCCTGCATTGATGAAAGTTGCAATTTAAAAACCCATTATCTCCCAATCTAAATAGTCGACTGTTCTGAAATTTCACTCAAACATGCATAATGATATGATCAATGTCTGGTTAAAATTCGAACAAAATCTATAGAAACCAAGAGCGCGCGCTCGTTCTGTCTTGAGGGGTTACCCCCACTTGCGATTTTGAAGAAATCGATTTTTGTTTGCATTTTTTTGAAGTACAAGTATCTGAGAATATGTCCTGAAAATTTCAAGTCGATCCGAACAAAATTTACTGAGATATGAGCGTTGAAAGAGAAGAATCCGCGTTGAAAGAGCGTTGAAAGAGAAACTTTACACGCGTTTTTCTCAAATGGCATTTCTGAAGTCGGTGACCAAGATTACTCGAACACTAATGAACCGATCTTTTTGAAATTTTGCAGGCTTATTTAATACATAAAAATGTAGTCTTTAATCGTTCGATTTTTTTTTTCGTTATAATCGAAGCATTAACTTTGACTGTCCGCCATTTTGTGAAAAATGAATATTTTTTAAAATCCTTCCATTAAAGACTAGTTTATACTTATATTTGACTAAATCCATCCGCATTTTTTTTCTTCAGATGATCCACTTCGCCGCAATGTTGGTCACCGCAAACCGTATATATAAAAACATTATTTCATTGACGGCCATTTGCCACTAAACAATGTAATATTTTTCAATAAAAAAATTACTGAAAGTTCTTCAAGATGTGTTCTTTAAGATGGTATATTGATCGATTAAAAAAGTTTTGTAGTTTTCTTTTAAAAAATTCATGAAAAAAAGCCTTTTTTTGGGCTACAAGTGTGGGTAACGCCTTAAAAAATTATTGTGGATTTTTGAAAGGCGAAATATGCCATAATAAATCAAAGGAATGCATACGTATTCATTTTCAGTGCATTCCCACGATGAGAACATCAACCTCAGGTACATTCAATGAATTATTTGCTGTTCCGATTTTTAAATTGCTTCAATCGTTTTTTACGAAGATTTTCATTGACACGGATGGACGGGCTCGAGTGTGTGGACACGTCAATATTTATCGTTGATGAGGACCATATGGAAGAAACCTTCGGCGAGTCTCAAAATTAAATTTACACCATTGTGATTATCATCACTTTCAATATGTTTCCGTAGTAAAGGAAAGTATACATGTGCTTGTATCTATTGTTTATATATATGACACATAGACATATATATATATTCTTTCCGCCGCAATACAGGGAGGCTATGTATTTTATATGGATATGTATATATTTGTATTTCCTATGTGTTACATAGTGAGCACATACATGTTTTGTCGTGCATCACCGTTATAACGTTAAAGCCTTGGGATCCCGGAATTTCTCCGGGTCAAGGATGCCAGAAAGTACCGGAGAACAGCAATACGGCAACCGAGAAAAAGTCGGGACAGCATGCATAAAAGAAGCAAAATAGGTATATGGGGTCTCCAACTGCGGCAATAGGAACACAACGGTGTACTGTCCAATACTCCATTCTTCTAACCTTTCTCAAAAGCAATTTCTTTTCCCATGGAATTCACCCGATATTGGCGTTTACCGTTACCACCGCATGTATATGTATGGCCATATTTATGTGAGGAACGACGCAGATTTCGCGACAATTTTTTTTTTCAACGTAAATAATTCGATGGTTAGAAGAAGGAAAGAAATAGGCCCCAATTATCTTCCTCGAAGAAAAAAAAATTGTCGCAAAAGCTGCGAGCGGTCAAAACATATTGCGAGTTAATATGCAAAAATGCAAGTATTTTTTAAATATTCCATTTAAGAAATGGATTTTTTTCGTCCACTTCTCACCCATGAATTTTACGCTGTATAATTTTTTAATTAACCTCGGGAAAGCTCTAGCCGATCAATGAATATTTAGTGGTCGCTCAAGGTTTTCGAAATTCAGAATTTCTGCTAAAAAACAAATCTCACATGCATTATAATTCCTTGTAGCATAAAAACAAAATAAACAACGAAGTGGTACATTTTCTGAATAATTTATAATTCCCAATTATATAAACCAATTAGACGACAAGTGTTATTATGTATTATTATGTATTATTGTATTATGGCATCGCTCGTCACAGAGTACAGCTACGATTGGTCCGCAGTTTGACTAACGAGACCAACTGTGGGACGCATTACGATGCGCGGAAAACAGCTGCCATTTCAGTTTTTCGAGAAAAAGGACCTATAATTTTGTTTACGGACAAGAGCTTTAAAGGATCATTTTATGAGAACAAAGATTATAATTCTTGCGTTAGAAATGTGAGGTAAATTGGCAACATCTGTTTCTAAAGAAAATAGGGTTAATTGTTTTGAAAATTTTACAAAGCGTCAAATTTATGAGTGAGAAATGTAAAAAAAATTGCGAAAATTGGAAATTTTGAAGCTCTTGAGCGCCCACTAAATATTCATTGGCAGGCTAGAGCTTTCGCGAGGTTAATTTCAAAATTGCAAAGCGTAAAATTCATGGGTGGGAAGTGGACGAAAAAAAAATCGATTTCTTAATGAACATTTGAATTTTTGGGAGGTATGAGCGACCTCTAATTATTCTTTGACGGCCCGCAGCTTTCACGACAGTTTTTCGTTCTTTAAAGAAGATAATTGTATGGTGAGGGAAAGGTAAACAAATAGGGCTCAAAATTGTGCCACCCTTGGCCAAGAGTTTAAAGCACCCTGTCATTTTTCTATCCGGACAAAAAATCGAATATCTCGGCGCAAAAAATCGCAAACTAATTTACCAAACGGCACTTTGAAAAGAATAAAACCAACTTTATTTTTCTTGTTGTGATTTTTTTGTACCCGGTACGCCGTGTTGATAATGCCGTTTTTTCACGATTTTCGCACTTCGCAGAATCGCGTGCTGGATTTCGAAAAAATAGTAATCTCACAATTTAGTGATAAGATCTTTGAAAAGGAAACCGTATATATACTCTGTATATATACAGAGAGAGAGGGAGGAAGGAGAGCAAGTGCATTTCGGATGAGAGCCCAAATAAAGCCGAACGATCCGAAATCAAGTGGTTTCCACAATGAAAACTACATGAAATATCAAAGCGACATTTTTTCATACTATAGAAATATAACCTATGCCCCGTTTCGTCTGAGATATTCTTGGGCAAACATAAATGACGTACAGAAACCATACATTTTTTATACGTGACGGACAAGTTTTCCTCGTATACGAAAGAAAGTTGAAGAATTATTGGAGTTGCAGAAGTCTTGATTCTACGCAAAACGTCGCATTATTCCGCAGTCGTAAATGTGTTACGGCTGCATCACACAGCCGATTTTTCTTCTTTTCCGGTTCAGGTGTTCTGCGACCTCCGGCAAGAACGTGTGATCTATGTCGACAGGTGTTTCAGTCAGCAAAACGGAGAAATTTGTACGTGAGAGCGATGGTTCGTGTTTAACGAGTCTGCGTAAACTTGGGACCGAAAAAAAGTCTTTTCAAGTTTGAAGTTTTTTATCGGAAAATATTGATAGACAATGAAGTTATTATATAAACAATATGGCGCTGTTGCTGCATGGCTGATCGGTGTTAGCGGTTCTGGCAATTAGGATGATCTTGTAATTAAAAAAAATTTAATGCACTTTTCGTATCATAGAAAAAAACTTTCGTATGGCCGAATACTATTTTGAAATTTTTAAATTCCGCATACCGCAAGTTGTCGAAAAAAAATGTCGACTTTGGAGAAAAAAAAACAACCGCACGAATATGTCATTAACAAGTGGATAGATGTGTATAAAAAGAAATCCGGCCATACGATAGAATGTTATAAACTATGCTCTGTTTGGATTTGAAGCGAACGGAATGACTCGATTTTGAGAGACGACATTTTAGAAAACACAGTTTCGAGAAAAACGAGAAAAGAAAGGTTAGTAAGGGAAACGATCAGTTATGGCCGTAGCGCAGTGGGCAAACCGACCCTTCTCAAAGATCGCCGTAGCTCGGTCAAATTGTTTAATTTTTTGCAAAATCTTTGTCGCAAATAAAAAATAAAACTTTAGGGTCTACAGCTATGCCATACAGAAACCGTATGTTGAACATCCCAAACTTATGCAGACCCTTCAAAAACGAACGTTAATCGAACCAAAGATGTTTTTTTTTTCTCGTCGTACCCTCGTGCAGCCCTCGCCTGGAACATTTCCTGTCAGTCCTTTAACATAATGGGGAACACGAGTCATGACAAACTTCGAATATGCCTGCGGGCTTATTGGATTTACTGCGATACCACCCCTATTGAACTACACCTATAAAAGATCTTTCTCAACTTTCGCGAGTAACTCGATGCTAGCTAATAGGTCGACATAGAAAGAAAAAACGGCCATATATCTCGTGTAAACCGAGTGCTCCGGCTGTGGGTTGTGCGGTGCAATGGCTACATTACTAGTTGACAGTTTGACACGCGATATATTGGCAACTAGAAAAAAAAATTCTCAATATAGAAGAACTGTATATTTGGGTTCTGAGGTATTTTGGGTTTGGATTTGAGAACATTTCAATGATTAGGGAGACTCGGGGCAGGACGAATACGCGGGGTAAGATGAATCATAAGCCTAGCTACTGAACAGTGTGTGCGAGCACAGTGCTCCTGTTTGAGTTTGGCGGGGTGGTGGAAAGGTGAATGAGTGTGGAAGTATTAAGAGGCCAGTCCACTTCGGACCCACGAAAAAAGGCTATTTTCGCGATTTTTTTTTCAGGATTTCATAACAGATATGAATATAAAAATTGTTGGGCTTAATAAATAAAGTCTTGAAATACTTAAAAAAAAATTTTTATCATTTTTAAGTACAACAACTATAGTTTAACGTAAGGCCTCAAAAGTAGATGGGCTAAGTAGCTCCATCACGACTCGGCAACGGCTTGTCTGAAACAAAAAAATCAAAGTCCATTAAATTCAGTATGACACCAGCTACAAAATGACCCTCGGATATAAAGTTTTGCCAAAAAATAAAAAAAATGGCAGACGAAAATCGAAAGAAGTAAAAGAAAAGTTTTTTTCGCAGTTTTCGCAGAGTAAAAATCAATCAAAATTTTTAAACCACCGAGGGTCATCTTGTTGCGAATCATGTTTACAATATGTGGTTCAAATTTCAAGAGAATCGGTTTATTCGTTTTAGAGATACGATGGAGCTAGATTTTGAAAACGTTATTTCGAGAAAAACGCGTTTGAAGTTTATACTTTGAAAAACTCTTATCTAAACTCAATCGGCAATTCCTGCACCGTACAAAATAACTTCTGATTGCTCATCATCGTCGATTTCTTCAAGTCTCGCTTGCTTTCGATTTTTTGCAATTTTCAAAGTGGACTGGCCCCTTAACTGTGGAGGCAGCATGCGTCTCGAGTGAGCAAACAATATCGATTTTTTGAGAAAACGATCTAATTTTTGGTAAAGTTTACCATCGTTTCAGTTCATTTGAGTTGCCGATATCGATTAGAGACATCGATAATTATTTATACAATAAGAACGGTTTGTCAGAAATTTCCAAGGTTATTGTGTGATTTTTTGTTAATTCGTTAACCGTCTGATCGGACAAGACGAGTACAAGCTATCGCAAAGCCGCAATATTTTACAACGTGCCACTATTTACGTTAGAAAGGTTGAAATGAAACTAGTAAAGCCTTTAGTTCCTCTTCAACCGGAGTTTCTACCAGGGAAAGAAAAAAACTAACAAATGATAAAAATCATATGGAAGCAAGATTATTCGGCCTAAATAGTACAGAACTCAGACGATTGGCTTATCAAATTGCTGATATTGAGAATGAAACCACTTTTATATGCGAGAGATGCCAATAATTGGTATCCAATTATTCTCCTAGCGCTGTTCCATCTTGCCCCGCATACGGCGTAAGATAGGAAAAATAAAAGTTTAATTAAAATTATATATTGTATGGTAACAATCAGAAAGACTAATTTTTTGCTTCCAAAATTGAAAGATTGATAAATGTTAATTAGTTTTAAAAAATCATTAAAGTTGACTGACTCATGTATCGTTTTATTTGAACATGACCTTAACGTCATCATTTTGCTTCTACTTCCCCTATTCATATTGATCTAAGAAAAACGAGTGCCTGCCGCTATCAAAGCTATCCATTCGAACTGTGGCTAATCGAGTCTTGTACTACTCCGAATGATCGTTTGCGATTATTTAGCTGTATCGTCTTTCCAGCGCTCGTCATTGAAAAGAAAGGACTAGGAGATCAAGAACTTTTTCTCAATCACTTGCGTTCCGATTAATTAACGCCTGATATACCTTTAGGTGGTCAGAAAACAAGCCTTTTTCGGGATTTTGATTTAAAAATACTAATGAAACAATCAAAATGAGGTTTGAAGGGTTTATTTTACATATCTGAGGGTTATCAAATAAATTTTTTATTGTCCAACCAAATACAAAATGGCGTCTTAGTGGCCGGTAGAAAGAGAACGCCTTTTTTTAGGCTCTCCACGGGCGGACTCGTTGGAGACGCACATGAGCCCCTAGAACAAAAAATAATTTTTGTTCGTCCTCTACGCGCGTTTCGATGGCAAAGTACACACGATTATTAAAAAATATTAATTTTTGCAACGGCACGATCTCCAAAAAAAGTCGAATTTTCGACTGAGAACGGCCTTAATTTGTTAATAAAAACCGCAATTATTAAGGCGTTACCCCCACTTGTAGGGCAAAAAAAGGCCTTTTTCATGAATTTTTTTAAAGAAAACTACAAAACTTTTTTAATCGATCAATATACCATCTTAAAGAACACATCTTGAAGAACTTTCAGTAATTTTTTTATTGAAAAATATTACATTGTTTAGTGGCAAATGGCCGTCAATGAAATAATGTTTTTATATACACGGTTTGCGGTGACCAACAGTGCGGCAAAGTGGATCATCTGAAAAAAAATGCGGATGGATTTAGTCAAATATAAGTATAAACTAGTCTTTAATCGAAGGATTTTAAAAAATATTAATTTTTCACAAAATGGCGGACAGTCAAAGTTAACCATTAATGGTTAACCAAGTCAAAGTTAACCATCAATGGTTCGATTTTAACGAAAAAAAACGGCCGTTTTTTGGCTATAAAACGGCCATTATTTCGAAAAAAAAATCGAACGATTAAAGACTACATTTTTATGTATTAAATAAGCCTGCAAAATTTCAAGAAGATCGGTTCATTAGTGTTCGAGTAATCTTGGTCACCGACTTCAGAAATGCCATTTTGAGAAAAACGCGTTTAAAGTTTCTCTTTCAACGTTCTTTCAACGCGGATTCTTCTCTTTCAACGCTCATATCTCAATCAATTTTGTTCGGATCGACTTGAAATTTTCAGGACATATTCTCAGATTCAAAAATCAGACTTCAGATTCAAAAATCAGACAAAATATTTCTCAGACTTCAAAAAAATTCGATCGAAATCGATTTTTTCAAAATCGCAAGTGGGGGTAACCCCTTAATCGATTGTAGGAATCGTATGTATTCCGCTAGAAAATGTATCTGAGAAGCGACAGTTGAAATTCTAACCCGATCGGTTGTAAATTGTAGTAGCTACGGAGCCGCCCGATTTTGAAAACATGTTTTCAAGAAAAACGTGCGTAAAGTTTTAAAACCATTTTTTATCGGAACATATATTTTTTGGGATGTTTATACATATCATCATTTAAGCCAATTTGAAAAAAAAGGATACTTTTTTTAAGGGTATACATAAGGCCTCTAAAAGCTACAAAAGAGTCGAAAAACGTATCGATAGTTTCACGTGCATGGGGACATGCATCGCCAAAGGCGAAGATACGATAGAAAACTCGTTTTTTTCCCACGCTATAACTCATCTTGATAGCCATGTGGTTTGAATCCTGAGGATTGCGGCGCCTCCGCAATCCATCTTCATTAATAGTTGCAAAGTTTACCACCGTACTCTCTCGTCTATCTTTCATATCTGATACACGGTCTGTCCATTCTCCTTCCCTCCCAATTTCCGTCTCTCTTTCTCTCTCGCTTGCGGATATAAGACTGAAAATTTGAGAAAAAAAATCCGAACAAAAGACCGTCCTTCATCCTCATTCAGCTGGCAAAACGCTTACTTATACCTCACTTTATATCTCGGTTCCCTTTTTTCTCTTCTCGATTCTGATGAGACCTTTCTTGGCATGATTGATTGCCTCGTGTTTAAACTGCAGTTATTTTTCTTAATCGCGTCATCGTGTGCATTTGCGAAATATCACGTCGACGAAGGTTCCCGCTGTGCCTGCCGTGGCTCCTTGTACTACAGAAGTAGATTTAATAAATCGCACCTCCGAAGGGTGATCGATTGAATTTCCAATAATTACCATGTTTCTTGCACCAAATCGACTTTTGATATATACATATGCACTGGTGAAATTAGTTCTGGAAACTTAATTTCAAAAAAATCCGCATTAATTGATCATTTTTAAGTTATAATCACTTATATTTTGTATTCTTATCAAAGTAGGCTTATTCAAGCAAATATAGAGTCGAAGCATTATAGGTTAAAGTAAAAAAATTACGATATCATGTCGGCGTGCAAAATATACATTTTCTGCATAAATAAAAAAAAGCTAATTTCTATTAAAAGCGTTTAGAATTAATTGCACTGGTGTATACACAATTTTAATATGTTTGTATTATATACTAGATAATAGGTAGATAATAGGTCTTCAATCTATGTGAGGAAAGAAGACTTTGAACCCGTATAAGCATGTATGTTGGCTACTAACATGCTTGACTGTTGTGAGCACTCTTCAAAACATTTTCTATTGAGGGGCCAGTCCACTTTGGAGCCACGAAAAAAGGCTATTTTCGCAATTTTTTTGCGGATTTTACAAAAGATACGAACATAAAAGTTGTTGGGATTGACAAATAAAGTCTTGAAATAAATTCAAAAAAAAAATTAATTCATTTTTATCCATTTTTAAGTACAAAAACTATAGCTTAAGAAGTTATCCCCACTTGCGATTTTGAAAAAATCGCAATTTTTTTTTATTGCATTTTTTAGAAGTACAAGTATCTGAGAATATGTCCTGAAAATTTCAAGTCGATCCGAACAAAATTGACTGAGATATGAGCGTTGAAAGAGAAGAATCCGCGTTGAAAGAGCGTTGAAAGAGAAACTTTAAACGCGTTTTTCTCAAAATGGCATTTCTGAAGTCGGTGACCAAGGTTACTCGAACACTAATGAACCGATCTTCTTGAAATTTTGCAGGCTTATTTAATACATAAAAATGTAGTCTTTAATCGTTCGATTTTTTTTTCGAAAACAATGGCCGTTTTATAGCCAAAAAACGGCCGTTTTTTTCGTTAAAATCGAACCATTAACTTTAACTGTCCGCCATTTTGTGAAAAATGAATATTTTTTAAAATCCTTCGATTAAAGACTAGTTTATACTTATATTTGACTAAATCCATCCGCATTTTTTTTCAGATGATCCACTTCGCCGCAATGTTGGTCACCGCAAACCGTGTATATAAAAACATTATTTCATTGACGGCCATTTGCCACAAAACAATATAATATTTTTCAATACAAAAATTACTGAAAGTTCTTCAAGATGTGTTCTTTAAGATGGTATATTGATCGATTAAAAAAGTTTTGTAGTTTTCTTTAAAAAAATTCATGAAAAAGGCCTTTTTTGCGTTACAAGTGGGGGTAACGCCTTAACGTAAAGCTTCAAAAATAGGTGGGCTAGGTAGCTCCATCACACCTCGGCAACGGCTTGTCTGAAACAAAAAATCAAAGTCCATTAGATTCAGTATCACACCAGCTACAAAATGACCCTCGAATATAAAGTTTTATCAAAAAATAAAAAAATGGCAAATGAAAGACGAAAAAAAGCGTTTTTTCCGCAGTTTTTCGCAAAAAAAGAGTAAAAATCAAAATTTTTAAACCATTGAGGGTCATCTTGTTGCGAATCATGTTTACAATATGTGGTTCAAATTTCAAGAGAATCGATTTATTCGTTTTAGAAACACGAAGGAGCTAGATTTTGAAAACGTTGTTTCGAGAAAAACGCGTTTGAAGTTTATACTATGAAAAACTCTTACCTAAACTCAATCGGCAATTCCTGCACCGTACAGAATCCCTTCTGATTGTTCATCATCGTCGATTTCTTCAAGTATTGCTTGCTTTCGATTTTTTTAAATTTTCAAAGTGGACTGGCCCCTTAAGCTGTTTGTCATCACCTCAACATCATCTTAACATCACATTGACATCTACTTAAGGAGTTTCGATACCAAAATCGAAATGGTTGTAGACGATTGAAATTCTTATCACCCAGAGATTGATTTTGGATGCATTAACTGTCCAAACATTAATCCGTTTCACCACATACTTTCGGAGATTCTGAACGTTCAATTTGCGTTTTTTTCGAGTATTATTAATAAACCAAGTGGAGAAACCGCTTAATTTTTTAGCACGACATTCCTGACACTAATCGCAGTTTGTTCAAATCTTAAAATTTAAATCGAAGCATGATTTTAACCCCTACAGCCATATAACTAGTGTTTAAGAAGTGCCACGTGTATTAACAAATGGACGAAGGTTCACGTTGAACCTTCATGGCACGTGCCACTTCGTAAACACTAGTTATAGGGCTGTAGGGGTTGAAATAATGCTTCGATTTGAATGAAAAAAAATGAACAAACTGCGATTAGTGTCAGGAATGTCGTGTTAAAAAATTAAGCGATTTCTCCACTTGGTTCATTAATAATACTCGAACAAAACTCAACTTGAACCTTAACAATCCCCGAAACTATGTGGTGATACGGATTAATTGTTGAACAGTTAATGCATCCTAAGTCAATCTCTTGGTGATATGAATTTCAATCGTCCACAACCATTCCGATTTTGGTATCGAAACTCCTTAATATGAACTCGCTTAAATTGATTTAAAATTTATTTTGAAACCATTGTAGTTTACACGATTTGCACGGAGACAATGGGCTACTGTGGTCCGTGCAAAAATTGTCGTCGGGATTCGATTGGATGCCCATACTTGTTTCTACTTGCTGATAGAGATCCAATGGGTCATCGCATTGGATCCCTACACTAAAACATCACGCTCGTACATTGCATTCTAATCGAGATTCCCCATTGGAATCCAATGTACCGACGGATGCAATTTGAATCCTCAAGGATTTCCACATTATCGAACAGAATACGATACGATTCTTGATGGATCCAATCGCATTCTGTGCGTAAAATTTTCTAAACAAAATATATAGATATGCAACATGAGTGCATCTTAAGACAGTACAAATAGCTTCAAAGTATATCTTAAAAATCGATTTGAATCACATCACGGTAAATCCACTGTAATTATCGTGTGTTATTTATTTTACTGCACTTTGCAATAATAACACTACACACGTACGCGCTCACGAAGTATGCAGGTTATGTTTCAACCCGTCGAGGTTTTTCTCGCGACTTTTCACACATTTTCGAATCGAACGCGGTGAGAATTCTCAAACGGCGTTCATCGGGGAACAGTGCAGAAACCAATTGAATGCCAATGTGGCTCCCTATGTGTGGTATCCCTGGTAGTCCAGTAAAAGAGACGGAAACCCAGCACTTTTTAGAGTACAATATGAATTTTTGACTGAAGGTAGATGGTTGCATTACTGAAGCTAACCCTAATAAAATGTTGCCCCTCAACTAGCCCAAACTCTAAGAAATAGGGGTTGAAAACTTAAAAATCGCCGTATCTCGATAATTAATAGCCCAATCGAAAAAGGTTTCAAACAAAAGTTGTTTGGAATAATAAAATTCGTATAAAGTTATCTGACGTCCAACCCCCTATCTTTGAAAATAGCGGCACAAAAACGATTCGAATATTCGGGGTTGATGCCCAGTGGTGCTCTCATGTTTTTGTGCCGCTATTTTCAAAGATAGGGGATTGGACGTCAGATGACTTTATAGGTATTTTATTATTCCAAACAGCTTTTGTCTGAAATATTTTTTGATCGGGCTATTAATTACCGGGATACGGCACTTTTAAAGTTTTCAACCCCTATCTTTTAGGGTTGGGGCGAGTCAAGTGGCAACATTTTATTGGGGTTACTTTCAGTATACAACCATCTACCCTCAGTCAAAAATTCGTATTCTACGCTAAAAATTGCTGGATTTTCGTCTCTTTTACTGGACTATAACAAATTCCTATATAGAAATGTGGGTGTAGCTTGCGACTCCCTAAGAAATTTGTGCCTGGGATCACGAAAGGATATTTTTTTGGGAGACCCAACAAACTCCGGTTGACAATTTAAAATAATAATTTCTCGAACGTCAATAGGGAAAAAGCACGGCATCCACGTGGATTCCAACCTGAGCTCCCTAAGTGCGGCGTTCCCATCGAATCCCTATAGGGATGTGGTGGGACCTAGGGACTCCCCAACAAATTTCTGCACCGGGAGGACAGACCTCGTAGCCAAAAGTCTTTAAAATCACCTTTACCCACATATATGTTTTCGCGGTAGACAGAGAGATCGTAATATGAGTACGAAAAGTTTTGCCGCAACTTCGCATCCCTGACTATTATTTTAAAACCATGCCTGCAGTGCGAAACTGCAGAATACGGTCGTAATAGCAGAAAAAAGCCAACATCCGAGCTCCGAGCGCGTACGAGAATCGAAAACAATACGAAGCCCGCTCCAACGTTTCGAATAGGCTGTGAATCACTGTGTCGGCGCGAAACTCGAGTCGCACTACTGCGCTGCAACGCTTTCAACGTTTTTTTTTCGCTCTTCGTCACTCTGTCAACGATCAGAACGGTTGGGGGAGGCGTAGCTTTTTGTACGCGTTTAAATAACAACATTTATTGAGTTAAAAATTATTCTTCATTTTTTTGGAGATTCTATGTATTTTATTGTTTATTCGTGCAAAGTCTTTATTATCAAGGTTTTCAAGATGCAGGCACATTTTTGGTCGTCCTAAAAACATATGCGAACAAACGCCCACTCGAGTAAAACCGCCTCAACTAAAGTGCGACCCATTTGTGTCGAAGGAATCTTGTCAGGCTACCAATTTGAAAATGTGAAGGGAAAATAAATCGAGCGAGAATAAAACGAATGCGATCCAACGTATTGAGAAGGAATACATTGTTTTACGATTGGGAAGAATTTTTTTCCTGTCTCGTGGAGATAAACTCATTTTTCTCGTCGGTCGAACGACTTTTTTTTTGTCATACCACAGGACGAAAAGAATTTTTATATTATTGCGTGCGATAAATTTATCATGTTTTTTCGTCTGTTATATTATCGTAGGCAAACCTGTTTCGTTATACATTGGCAAGAAACAATTCCACGTTTCGCAGTTTAGGACGACGCGGAAGCAGATCGATGGAGAAAGAAAAACTTCCGAAGCGTTACGATGGATCCATATTTCATTCTTCTTTTTTCTTTAATAAAAAAAGAAGAAGCGAGGGGCTTTAGCTGTGGGCCATACGCGGATGTCTCACTTCCGCGATCTCAGTGGCTGCGACCTGAATAACGAATTTCAGCAATTTTATTATATTTTCGAGGGCAGGGGCGCGAGGGTAAGCGCGAGCGTAGGGCGCGAGTTTCGAAGGGTGGGAGTGGAAGCATAAGGAAAAAATGACGAAGGTTGAAAATGAAGCGAGGTGACGAGACCAATCTCGCCTGATTATTCTCACCCCTCGATCCTTCGCTTTCCTGGCTTCGTAACACTTTTTCTCCGCTTCTTGAACAAGTAAAGAAAGATTTTGCGTTACGCGTCACTGTATATAAACTTGGCTTCGTGCTCGTTCGGAACTCGGGAACATCTCATCAAATCTTTCATGATTATTTTTCCATCAAACTAATCGTCTTTGAATGCTACGGCGAAAAATCCGCTAACTACTAATGCTTCGCAATATATCGGTACAATAATTACGGGAAACCACCACTGTGGCGGGCCAAAAAAAGGTCGCTTTTTCGGAATGTTTTTTGTCTGCTAGATTATTCATTTGAGGTTTAGAAAGAAAAGTATGTTATTAGAGATACAGTGAACTTATTTAATGTACATGTTTTTTTTTGAAAAAATTAACAACCTTATTGAGGTATAATGGAGCCCGTGTATAAAAAATGTGGTCCAACAGCCATAACTTGACAATGGGTGGTCTGAAAAATAAAAATAAATAAGTTTTGTGATTTACTAGCTTTCCGCCCGCGGCTTCGCTTGCGCAGATTTGTGTCGAATGCTCCTTAATTAAATGGGCTGCTGTAATGTTTCATTAAGAAAACACGTAGAATTGTGTCGAACAGCATTCATACTAAGTTTCAAGTAAATATGACCAAATATTTATTTTATCATACAAATTTTCCTACCCCTTTTTCTCCTTAAGGATTGAATTTCCAAAAAACGCTGAAATTTCATTAATTGTGTCTATGAGCAGCTATCCAAAGTTTCAAGTAAATCTGAGCAGTTATTTTTTACTTTTCTTACAAACTTTGCCACCCCCTTTCGTTTAGGGGTTGAATTTCGAAAAACGCTTAAATTCGCCTTTTATTAATTGTGTTGAAGAGCATTAATACTAAATTTCGAGTAAATCTTCTGAATAGATTTTGTTCATTCTCCATACAAATTTTGCCACCCCTTTTCTTCCCTTAGGGGTTGAATTTCTAAAAACGCTAAAATAAGTGTTTCATTAATTGTGTCCAGAAGCATGAATACCAAATTTCAAGTAAATCCAACGAGATTTTTTGTTTAATTTCCATACAAACTTTGCCACCCCTTTTCTCGTCTTGATGTGATGAGTTCTCGTTGTACGTAGCTGTTTTTCGAACAAAAAGAACGCCACAAAACTGCGAGTGTTCAAAAAAAGTGTAATTTTGGCGCATTTTTTATGTATATTCTCGGGCTTTAAAAAAACTAAATTTCCAAAAGAAAAAGGACTACGTACAACGATAGCTAGTGCAATTACTGTTTTTTTTTTTCAATTGGAAATAGGACCCTTATGGCTAGAGTTATGATTCCGACCAGGCCGAGAAAAGTTGATTCGAAAAAACGCGATGGAAAGTTTTAGTATACGTAATTGTTTTCACAAATTCTTGAATATGTATAGTCTGAGAAAATGCTAAAAAATCGACTTGCTTGACCCGTCGCAGTGGTGTTCCGCCTCGAGAACATGTGATAAATATTTCACACGAACGGAATTGTCAAAAAAAGTAATACAAATTATTCAAACGTCTATATAAACCCAATGAGAAAATGATTCCTCACCATATCGTGCCTTCCTTTTGTGCCTATAGAATACCTAACTTTATTTCCAAACCCAAGTCAATCTACGATCAATCTTTTTTTTCCAATCATAAGACCGTGTCGTCAGTGCCCGAAGGACTCGATACGACAGTGATCCCTCCTGCATCGTGCGAGTCACGTTCTCGAACGCAAGGAGCTCTGAGGCGTTCAAACAAGCAGATGTGTGCTAATGCGACTTATACCTCGGTCGAAAAAAAAAACAATTTCGCTCGATATTAAATCGGGGTCACACGAACCAATTTGCTTGGCAAGTCCTCCCTCGATCCCTCTCAATTCCTCTCATCTGTTAATAACCCAAGCACCCACATACGCACAGCCCTGCCTCTGTGCTCATATATATATATCTATATAGCCGTATGAAAATAATGTAGGGTGTCGACGGTTAATATGGGAAAAGGACATCTCGTGTACCGGAGGGATAGATGGGTGAACGAGCCTCGTAACTTTATGTATCGAGGCCTCCCCTGGCCCGCATTTGAACCGCACGTACACAAGTAGGGGAACTAGGGGAAGTAGAGGTAAGATGATAACGCTAAGGTCATGTTCAAATAAAACAATACATATATGAGTCAATTAACTCTAATTATCCTTTTGAATTAATAAATATGCATCAATCTTTTATTTTTGGAAGCAAAAAAATCAGTCTTCCTGATTTTTACCACACAATTTATATTTTAAATTAAACCTTTGTTTTTCCCACCTTACCCCGTATGCGGGCCAAGATGAAACAGCACTGAAAGAATGATGACAATACCAGCAATGTGATAAGCCAATCGTCTAAGTTCTGCAGTATTCAGTCCGAATAATCTTGTGTCCACATCATTTTAATCATTTGTAAGATATTTTTTTCCCCTGGTAGAACTATTACCTGTCTCTAATCAGTATCAGCAACTCAAATGAACTGAAACGATGTTAAACTCGACCAAAAATTAGGTCGTTTTGTCAAAAAATCGATATTGTTTTCTCACTCGAGACGCGTGCTTCCGCCACAATTGATACTTTCACACTCATTCACCTCCCCGCCGCCCGCCGAACTCCAACGGGAGCACTGTGCTCGTACACACTATTTTATGATTCTGATGTTTTATGACACCGATTCATCTTACCCCGCGTATTCGTCTTGCCCCGAGTTCCCCTACCCTAATTCCCGCTTCGCTTGTACTCTCGGGCAATCAAAGCTTAACGTTCGATCTACGTGTAACACGGACCGACGATTTCATCTCGTGGGGTTGCTGTACAAATAGATCGTGTGGGGTACGTTTTCGACTCGTCTCATATATGTGTACCCGTACACGCCACGATGCTCAGGATCAAAGGGCCGTAATGTCGAGCCCATAATCGCCCAAAGTTCACGAGATTTGCACCCGTCCGCTTCCGTGGAAGTTGCGACAAGGACGTAGGGAAACACCCGGCAGAGAGCGAGAAAAAGGAAGAAATGTCGCACACACGAGCCTTTTTTTAGTGTCGATCCCCCATCGCCCGAGAGTCGTATAGATCCCTCCGATAGGAACCGCTTCGCCACCCGATCTCAACGACGAAGTATCAATAATGCGTTCGACAGTTCTTGTACCGTGAGCTATCCGATCCCGTGTAGACACAGCGCCAAGAAACTACTCGTGAAAGGGCGCAAGGAGGCCCCGAACCCTTCTGGGATAACGGATCTCCGATATCTCACGGGTTATGTTCAAGTATGCGTGGTAACTTATACCCAGGTAGAACATGCACTAGTGTACAGGGTGGACGGAATGCAGCGGCCGGGATGAACCCCGGGACGAGATTGACATCAACGAGGTCTGGTAAACGTGCACGTGCGCTTCTCGTTCATTTTTTGTACACTGCTGCTTTCATTGCACTTCACTTCTCGCTCTTGACAATACATGATGGATACAATGCCAGGGAAGGGTAGACGATATTTGAAATGCTCGAATGTGCGTCCCGGATTTACGGTAGTATCAGTCGTGAGTGGCATAATATGCAGACCAAGCTTTCTAGTTGGAAGTTTTTTTTTTATCAATTTGTGCTTCACCTGCTTTTGCTGATGCGCTACACCTAGCTCGTGGTCGGAAAGAGAGAAATTTTCGTGTATTTTTCTGGGAAAACGTGTGCAGGATTTTGAATTTTTTTTGGTCATTAAGGCGTTACCCCCACTTGTAGCGCAAAAAAACGGCCTTTTTCATGAATTTTTTTAAAGAAAACTACAAAACTTTTTTAATCGATCAATATACCATCTTAAAGAACACATCTTGAAAAACTTTCAGTAATTTTTTTATTGAAAAATATTACATTGTTTAGTGGCAAATGGCCGTCAATGAAATAATGTTTTTATATACACGGTTTGCGGTGACCAACATTGGGGCGAAGTGGATCATCTGAAAAAAAAAATGCGGATGGATTTATTCAAATATAAGTATAAACTAGTCTTTGATCGAAGGATTTTTAAAAATATTCATTTTTCACAAAATGGTGGACAGTCAAAGTTAATGGTTCGATTTTAACGAAAAAAAACGGCCGTTTTCGGCTATGAACCGGCCATTTTTTTTCGAAAAAAAAAAATCGAACATTTAAAGACTACATTTTTATGTATTAAATAAGCCTGCAAAATTTCAAGAAGATCGGTTCATTAGTGTTCGAGTAATCTTGGTCACCGACTTCAGAAATGCCATTTTGAGAAAAACGCGTTTAAAGTTTCTCTTTCAACGCTCTTTCAACGCGGATTCTTCTCTTTCAACGCTCATATCTCAGTCAATTTTGTTCGGATTGACTTGAAATTTTCAGAACATATTCTCAGATACTTATACTTCACAAAAATGCAATAAAAAAATCGATTTATTCAAAATCGCAAGTGGGGGTAACCCCTTAAAGAGTATGGTTTTGAGCATCTTCTACAGCTTTTTTTGCAAGATATTGATCAATGTGGTCGATAAAGGGTGTCTCAAAATGACCTGACATTTTGAATTGCGCGCTATTTTTTTGTGGCGAACATAGGGTACTAATCTTTGACAACTGGCATCCCGTGCGGAAATTGAGTTGGGGCTGTGATCGGGCCCCAATAATATTCCCCTAACTTTATTCGGGCCCTAATCTGGAAGCCACATGAGGGCCGTTAGCGGCCGGTCACACTTTGGCAACAAGGGCCATTAAAGGCGCAACGATCGGGGCCTTATAAATTGCCTCAATGGCGCCTCATCCAAACCATTTTCGCGCCCTGAAAATGCCTCAACGGCGCCTCATCATAACCATTTCAGCGCCATAAAATATCCGTATCAGTGGATATACGTGTATGTTAAATGCGTCAGGGTATATCTGTATTTGTTTTTATGTAATTGTTCATGTGCATAGGTGTGGGCGTGAGTACATGTGTATGTATGTGTGCGCGCGTAGAAATGTGATTGCGTATTTGCATGTGAGCCTTTATGACAAACTGCCATGAAAAAATTAATACAAAAAATAATCCATTCTGAGGAATGAATGTGTAGTAGAAATAAAAAAAAATATATGGGTCTACTGAATCACTAGAATCTATTTCCATTGAGGGAAAGATCTGGAAAACAAAGACCAATTTATTTGCTTATCCTGCACTGTCAGCAAAAGTTTATGAATGGGAAATATCAGCGAAGTCTTCAGAAGAAATAATTTTCCCTGTGATGAGTATTGAGCGGAAATTAGTTGCTATAAAAATGTCGAGAAAACCGGTCGGGACTGTTCACACTTATGCGCTAGCATTACTCCATGTATGAGTGAAACCATGAGTAATTGTTTGTATCTATGTAAAAGGTTTCTTTAATTTGATAAATAAATACTGCCTGATGTTTGTCTGCATATTTGTGTTCATCGTTGATTTTTTATTTGCTAATGCCCTTACGCTTTTTCCCAATTTGCGTTCGATAATATTATTCGACCGATGTATATAATCGATTTGAATAATTGAAATACCATGAACCATGTAGCCTAAGCTATTTATACTGGTTTATCGCTATAATAGTCAGATTTGGGCCTATTGTGGAAATCCCTACTTGTTTATCGCTATACTGGCCAAGTCTGGGCCGATTGTGGAAATCCCTACAAGTTTATCCCTATAATGGCCAAGTCGGGTCCTTGTGTGGAAATCCCTACAGGTTTATCCCCATAATGGCCAAGTCGGGGCCTATTGTGGAAATCCCTACAAGTTTATCCCTATAATGGCCAAGTCTGGGCCCATTGTGGAAATCCCTACTAGGGAAAGCACTGGGAAAGCCTTGAAAGGCCTTTATTTTTATTAGGGATGCCCTATCAGTTTTCCACACGGGATCAGAAAGTATCGAGGTTTAGTCATGGAGAATTACACGATCGAGCGCCATAGAAATGGTTATTCGCTGCATTGTTACCGCTGCAGACGAAGTTTCATGGTCGTGTTATCTTGCGCTGCGGCCATGTGAATTGGCCACCAAGATCGTGCGATTTGACGCTATTGGACTTCTTTCTTTAGGGTTTTCTGAAAGGAAAAGTGTATGCCAATGATCCACAGACCATTACGGAGCTTAAGGGGGGCACTCCGTATAAAACGCCAATTTTTACTTGCTTTTCATGATTCTTTTTAGGGTAAGGAATGTATGGATATCTTTTCACGGTCATAGGTACCTTTTACTACATAATTCTAGTTTTCGAAACGATTTTTGTTGCTTGAAAAAAGTTAAAAATTGGTGGAGATATGACCAGTCGCCGTGAAGGTGTCCGAAAGGGAGGACGAAAGCGATGTACACTCCAGCACCTCGTAGGATTATATGAAACAGTCCGCGCAAAAAAATTGATTAGTATATACAGGTTGTCCCTCTCATCTCTATCACCCGAAATAACTCGGTAATTATCGACGTCACAAAAAAATGTTCCAGACAAAAGTTGTACGGTGTGAAGGGGGCCATCAAATGCGACCAATTTTTATTATTTTGATGGAGGCGCTGATGCACAGTGAAGGTCACATCCACTTTTCTAAATGAAATGGTACATTTGTCTTCAACCATTTTGTGGAGCACCTCAAGCCGCATAAAAAACATTAGGGGGTTAAAGTCGTTCAAGGTCATTCAAGGTCACCTATTAAAACGAAATATAAATTTAAATATCTCGGATCACTACCAAATATTTGGTAGTAATCCGAGATATTTAGATTTGTATCATCGCTACTGACCTTGAATTATTTCGGGTGGCAGAGAAAAGAGGCACACCCTGTATATGTGCTCACTTGATGAAGCACTAAAATTGGAAAAATAATGATAATTGGCTCAAGGCTGAGGAGGCCTTAGAATAAAAAAGTTGATTTTTTCGGAAAAATGTCATTCTTTGACCCAGCCAAAAGATGTTTATTTTTTTAATAATTTGTAGTCGGGCTTAGGTTCATTAATGGCGCATAAGTATCATAAAAACGTGTGCCAAATATGAGTTCGATCGGTCAAATAGTTTTTGAGTAATCGTATACACCGATTCTCAACTAATTGAAAAAAAAATCGAGATACTCGCGTTTGAAGGTTCGGCAAGAAAAAAATGTATGATTCTGTGACTTACCGACTAGTCAGCTATTCCAGCAACATATGTTAGTCCTTCAGCTTCCTCGTAATACTATATTTATATGCGTATAGAAGCGTTTCTAACAGCTATTATTGAATAGAAGACTCACCTCTCCACTGGTGCCTAAACCTGCGCGCAGGGCTCCAAACGGACCAGAGGTGAGTCACGCTCAAAGACTTTCAGGACGTCATTTTTTAGAATTGACCAAAATCACTAACTGCATCGTGTTCTACAGGTTCAAACTGTGTTTTTAGGCTATAAAAAAATCTGTTCTCTGTATCGAGTGCCCCCTTCGAGGAAGCAATTGGACGCACCATTAATGAAATTAGACCGCAATTATGCCAAAATGTTATTGAAAATTTCGTCAAAAGAGAGAGCGTTTGCCAACAGGGACGAGACGGCCATTTATCGGATATTGTGTTCCACACATAACCTCCATGTTTGTGCCATACACTTAAATAAAAGTATTCGTACTTTTCAAATAAATAATACGTTTTGTTGAAAAATTAAAACGGGAAGTGGAATATGGTGGGGAATTAATAAGGGGAAATACCTCATACAGTGGAAGTTGCAATAAAAATAATAAATAATAAATTTAAATGTCAAGTCATTTGGAGATACCCGAAGCAATGGTTTGCGCAGGCAGCTGTTGGGAAAACATCCTTCACGGGGACCACTGCTGCTCGTAAAAGAATCATCCGAAATAAAAAAATCAAAGGCATTTAGATTTTGCATAAAATGATATAGTGCTTGGAAGAAGAATTCAATAAAATGTCAATTTTTTTAAATGGCTGCAGTCCAAAGTAAAAGTATCGATTTCCGGTGAAAAAAACCTTCTATTTTCGATGATAAAAAAACGATGCATAGAAAACATTCCTTCGTTCAAGCACTGCTTCTTGATATGTAGAAGAAACTTGTAAAAATTTGAGTTGGTCGGTGCAGGGGTTTTTTAGATGATGTGGTCACTGATCCTGAAAAAGTCATTATGAGAAAACGCGTTGAAAGTTCGCTGGTTTGCGGAACCTACCTATAAACGCCCATAACTCTCACAATTTTGAACGGTTCGACTAGACATTTTAAGAGAACATTTTTTAAATGTTATATTTTGAGTCCGTCGAACACCAATAATCGATATTTTCAAACAGTTCAACTAGGGGTAAGCCCTTAATATTTAACTTTATCGGAGTACAACCATCGAATCTGCCGTGTCTCACCACGATCAGGATTTAAGAGGGGCTCAACTGCTTGCTGCGTCGCCAGACAGTTTAGAACAGAACAGCAAAGAATCGACCGAGAAAATGAGTTGAATTTCGGTACTTTACAATTAATTACACCATAAGTGTGCTGTGAAAGATTGTGATATTATCCAAAAAGTTTCTTCGATACACAAATTAACTACAGAACATATCGAATAAAAATTCTGTGGCCATTTTTCATTTCGCTTTTTCCCCGATTAGAGTAAGTAAAGTAAGAGAGTAAGTAGAGGAGCATATCCTAAGAATGTATGTAAAGGTACTGCAAATAAAAGTGTTACAACCGCCTTAGGTTATGTTTCAACTTAATTATTCAACGAACTACTGGATCAATACCAAATTTCGCATACAGCTTTAGAAGAAACGAAACAGTAATTCATCCAAGTTTCATTTCCATGTTCACACTTCAGTAAGACACCTGTACATCGTTGACTCGAATTCGCACATACAGTCACATCGTTTCTAGGAACAAAAGTTTACTTTGTTAAGCATTTTTTTATACTAGTTTAATATTTGGGCAAGCCAAAACTAATTTCAACTCAACAATGATTACCCGATCTGTTTATAATATAAAAATAAATAATAATGGAGATAACAATCGGACCGTTATGTTGCATAAAAAGTGGAAGAAGAGTGATGGTCGCGAATGATGTGCGGCAACCTATTGAGATGAACAGTCATATTTGTTCAGAGAAGAAAACGGTACCGTGGATTGGCGTTACTTTGATCAATTTTGATATGAAAATCAATATATTTCTTCAAATAATATCGCAAAAAATGGGATTTAATGGGAACATCAACTTTTATTGGTATTTTTATCTTCCAAAGTACAATTTAAAATATTTAAAAATAAATGAAAAAACAAAGAATTAGTCGTGATGAAGGTTATACGAAGATTGGGGTTACTTTGATACCCCCCTTTTCCTTAATGAAAATCGGAAGTAACCCCGTAAAGAAGCATTTTTCCTAAAGAAGAAAGAAAACGCTCAACGGGATGGAAAGTTACAACGATTTTTATTGTTTTGGGGTTACTTTGATCGAACAAATATTACACCTTTACTTCTCAAAATCAACTTTATTGATAAACAACTGATATTTTATATGTATTTATGCGGTAACACATTCATAAACTTCGAAACATTAAAAACTAACACAAACAAGTTGTAATACTTATGTCGACCTAGGTATCTAAATCACGAAACGAGATCACATTGCTTTCATTAGGAACATGTTTCACTTAAACTAGGTCACGTATCAAATCACACTAATTGTAAGACAAAAAATTGTTATTTGATATTTTTTGTCTTACAATTAGTGTGATTGATTTTGTCTTACAATTAGTGTGATCGGTACAGAATTACAGAATTTTCGGTTAAGAAATGTTCCTACCGAACACATTAGGAACATTTCTTAACCTACAATTTTAAAAATTATCAAAACACGAAAATTCCCACGAATACTCCGAGACTAGCAATAATGAGTGGGGTGAAATTGATCAATGATCAATATTACTCTGTTGAAGTGATCAAAGACACCACAATGAAACAACGGTCGCCCAAAAAATGTGTTTTTGAAGTTATGCCACACAACGAAGCATAATGCTGTAATTCAATAAACTCACCGACAAGGTGATTTTTACCAAAAACATGTCATTGCAATACTCAACTTGTTATTTTTGAAGTTATGTGGTCATAAATAATAGTTTGAATACATTGCTTACGTTTTTTTATATTTACGGTCACTTAAATCCGTTCGTTCGTGCTGCATCTGAGTGATAATATAGAGACATTCAGGCTTGTCAACTGTAAAAAAAAACTTTCCGTCGCGTTCCGGAACTTCGTAATTTGAATTTAAAAACAAACCAAAGTTTTTATCAGAGCAACCCCACGAATCAAAGTAACCCCAATCCACGGTATGTTTTATGACACGGTGTGTCATTCCTCAAAATCTATTTGTCCGATTCACTTCAAATTTGGAGAGTGCTTAATTTATAATATTTTCTTTTTTTATATGTTTATCGATTTGTTAAAAACATATTATTAAACCGGTTTTTTTGTCAAAAATCGAACTTTTTCCACAGCGCCATGTTCGAAGTTGTCTAAATTTCAAAAAAGTATCCAGTCATTCAAAAATACATTCCATTATTTTTAAGTTGTTTCCTGTTTAAGTAGTTTCAAAAATACATTTCATTATTTTTCTATAAAAAAAATAATGAAATGTATTTTTGAATGACTGGATACATTTTTATTATTTCGGCGGAAAAAATTAATTCCAGTCGTGTATAACACGACTGGAATTGATTTTGGACACTTTTGATAAAAATGAGTTTTTTTTTATTTACGCGGAAAATGGGCGTAGCAGAAAATATTCTGCTACGCCGAAATAATTTTTTCTTTAATCTGTAATATTTCAAAATGGAACTACAAAGTTTTTCATTTAATCTATGGTGTTCCTACTTACTATTTGCCTTAATCAGCCTACTTCTATAAGAATATAAAATACAAGTTATTATAACGTAAAAATGATCAGTAAGATCGAAATTTAAGAAAAATTGAAAAGCGTCCACACTTAATTCCTCTAGTGCACATAAAAGTTATATAAGTATTTTCTTTACTATTTATTTCAGATCATCCTAGTTTCCACCTACACCGATTAACGATTCAAAAACAGCGCCGTTTCGTTTAAACAATAATTACTTAATTTTTTATTAAATAAAGTTTATTTGTGAAAACTTAAACTCGTCTCGACCATGAATTGATTATCTGTAAAGTCAAACCTCGTCATCCCAATACTCTCATCAGAAAAAATATTTTAAACCGGCCTATTTTCTTAGGGCGTCAAGGTAATGCAGACGCGTTAACGAATTCATCCGAACTATGTAATCATGCGCCATGGTTAATAGGACTGATCCGTGTCTTCAAGTAAGTTTGGAAATCTCTGACAACGCTGCTGTATCTCGTGGGAAAGTTTCGCTACGATGTATATTAATTTTCGACCGGTAGACTGGTCCGAAATATCCCGTATCCGTGGCTGAAACTTGAACGAGAGGACGGGGCTTGAATCGGTCACCCATTAGGAGTCTAAAAGGTCGATATATCGGCACTATCGTCCGGCTGTACACGTGCATATATATATATTTACCCAGTATATGCATAAACTAGCGATATTATATGGATTAAGTGGGCTCCATGAAGCTCGTATATTCCAGCAGTGTCCACGCCACATTTGGTAGCGATTCTGCTGCCAACTGCTCCAAGCTCGGTTACCCAGTGTGAATTTTAATACTAATAGCTTCATTTCAAAATGGCAAGGTCGTGGATGGCAAAGATTGCAGACCCCACGCTGTGCTGGTGTTCCGATAATTGATATTCTGCTGTGCTTCGGCACAACCACAAATTGCAGCTACCCTAAGTACATGGATGCACTTATATGGCGAATGGATCTGCACCTATGGTAACCTGTTGACCGGTCAACGTCCTCCATGGGCTATCACCTGTTATTTCTCGGGGAAACGTCCGGTCCATGTATCCATGTGATGTATTGCCCGTTTGGGTGCGTGCAGAAAAAGAAGAGGGAGAAGTGAAAGAAGCCTGGACGAGAGGGTTTTTATTCTCTTACGGACCCTCTTTTTCCCGTTCACGTTACTTACAAGCTTGACTTTTTTCACCTCTTTTTTCTTCCGTCGTGTTTCCCCTTTCCTTCTCAATTTCGCTTCTTTTCTTCGTCCATCACTCCTGCCCATTCTCTCTTTTTCCCCTTTCTCTCCTTGGTTTCATTGTGCACTCCAATTTTCCAGACTCGACGGGCTCTCCAGGGTCTCTTGAGTGACGTGTCAGCCCTGCACATGTTTCAGGCAAGTCTCTCTCTCCCTCTCTCCCTCTCTCCCTCTCCCCTCTCTCCCTCCCTCTCTCTCTCTCTCTCTCTCTCTCTCTCTCTCTCTTCTTTCTTTCTTTCTTTCTTTGCCACACCATCGTCCCTTCGCTGCTCCAACTCAACGGAGGCAAGTCGAGTACTGGCGTAGTTTCCATAGAATGCATAGTGTGCATGTGCTCACGCGATAAGCGGAGTACTACAAAGTCTTGTTGTGTAACCGGAAACGTTGCTCTCGTTGGGTACGCAAGACCAAGTAATTTCCGTGCGAATTCTCGATTAAACGAGCTCTATCTCTCTGCTCCGTGGCATTGTTAAGCCTAGAGACGAACCCTCCGTGAATTCTAACGAGGAAGAGAAAGAGGGTTGAAAGGTCGCATACGTGGGGTTGATGATCCGCGAGCTCTTTCTCTCTATTCTTTGCATCTCCCTCTTTCTCTGTTCACCTCTCTCGTTCTCTTTTTGCTCAACAGGTAGTTTTTGCACCGCGAACTTAACGGCCGTGTTTCACTACGAGGCCTAAGAAATGTTGATACTGGAGGACTTTTGTTATACGCGACCCCGACTCTTGGTAATGACCTAGTCATCCGTTCCACCCGAGGTAGTGCCCCGGAAATATTTTTCATTAAATATGAACCCTCTGACATTTGAAAATCCGGATGGCAAGGGTAATCGAACTCTTCGAGATGGTCACGGATCGTCCTGAGGGGAGAAGTGACATTCAATGAGGACTTTTATTGAGGACTGAGGATAATGAGGACTATTATTGTTAGAGGAAAGGGCGCCAGTTGGAAAATTGTACTATGTCAATTTGAATTTAGATTCCCGACTGGAAATCTGGATTTCCGACTGGACATGTTGTTCCGGCAGCCGGATCACTGATCAGCCAGGTTTCAAGATACGGTCCGGCATACCGTAGAAGCGCCCGCCTGATCTGTGCTGGATATCTACTGGATCAGTGAATCAGGAGAACGTGTATAATAAAGACAAACTGATCAGTCCTGAATCAGACAATCTTGCGAGGGCCTTGTCTGGGCGCCGAAGTCCGTGCCTGATTGGCGCCGTATGTCTGCCGTATGAGTAGTTCGCAGATACCGATGTGAGAAGGCTGCATTAATGAGGCCCATAACGCGACCCTCACATGGCTCTGTTAAGGTCACATGTCCAAGGCATGAGCGATTTTCCTTCTCCCATCTGTGCTCCAAGGTTGGCTTATCCAGTAGACATCCGGCGCAGATCTGCCATGCACTTCGAAGTGCATGTCTGATATGCGCCGGATGTCTACCGGATAACCTTATTCGGGGCCATTAGAGTAACCAACTGAGTTGCTGCGTGCATAATTTCGGCATGATTCTAATAAAAGTAATGTGGCGTCCGTGCAGACGCCGTCATCATCAAACCGAGATACAAAGAACGAATGAAAATAAATTTGAAGTTTGCATCGTGGGAATGTAACCCTTTTTTATTTACTTTCCATTCGTTTATTTATATAATCATCAAAAGGTAATCAATCAAATCAATAAAATAAAATTTTATTGGCACAACTTAAACATTTTTTTTACGAAATCGTCATTAGAAGCCTTTTTCGCAAATTGCGGTCGTAACACTCTAATGAGAATACGTAAAAACGTGTGAGTCATTCTCACAGCCCAAATGGGCAAAAAAAATTGGTAAAAAAGTAATTATTGTTGCATTGTACCGATGCAAACTTCAACGCCATAAATAAAATTATTGACATTCTTTAGAATAGAATTAGAATGATAAAAATATGCAAAGATAAAAAGAAAGATTACACAAGTAGAATGCCTAAATAGGTAGCGCGCCCAGCTGTAGAATTAGAAGACAGGTTCAATCCGAAGGGTAGGTAAAAAACTTTAACGAGGCACGATACGTTTTATTCCAATTATCATATGGGCAGGATCATAGCAGGAAACAAAAAATACTACCAGAATTTTTTTTAATCGTAATTTTCGGATTTTTTGTTTTCCATTTCAGGCATAGATACGGCAACCGGATCAGGGCCTGAAAAGGTATACTGATCAGTTATGTTACCGGTATCCGCGTCATGGCCGGATGCAAAAAAGCGTTTCACGACCGGCAAAGCCTTTATCCGGCGGCCTGTACCGTGCCGTGGTACGCAATACGGTATGCCGGATCCAGCCCCAGTCTGCCCCGTAGCAACATTTCTAGTCGGGTTGATACTTTCTCGATCATGTAGGAATTGTCAATTCAATTTTTCAAGTAATTAATACTTTTCAATTAATTAGATAGCCCTCGCTGGGGAAATTATCGTGAAAGATCGTGGAGGAATTATCAATATAATTTTTAAATTAATTAATACTTTTCATTTGATTAGACGCGCCTCGCTATATAAACATCATAAATCTCGATTACGTAAATGATTTCAAAATTACCAAGTAAACGGCCATCACTTTTTTTTATTTTTTGTGAACCGCTGAATTAATCTCTAGAGATGGCTAATTTTGGGATAATGTGAAAATCTTTATATTGCCTCGACGTTTGAATTAGCTAGAAAATATACAGGTTCCATTTAAATTCAAATTGGCGTACGCCTCACGTGCCAATGGCACGTTCAAATACACCGATGACAGCTGTCTGCGTCACATCGTGAGGAGAACATCCGTGCAACAAAGTTCTCCACGTTGTTCGAGTTGAAGGTACGACGTGCGACGCTTACGCGCGCATTACCATGGAGCGTGAAAGTGCAAGCAAAGGGGGTTGAAGCACGGTTGTCATTTCTGTAAGGGACGGTGACGACGATGAAAGTTGGAATGTCTTGGGAAAATCTATTTCTCGAACTCCCATAGAGCAAAGATGCCGAGTATGCGTTACAGTGAATTCTAATGTCCCACTACGATAAGGCTATTCCGTTATTCGTTTTCATCAGCCATAACCAAATACACAATACCAAGGGCACAAAATACTATTACGAAATTTCCTCTCACAAGACGTATTTTAAAAGTAAATTCGTTGTCAGGAGAAATGTGTACCGGAAATATGATCTACCGTGGAGTTCATACTATTGCTGTATCTTTTCCCATACGTACATAAGTGCGGAATTTTTTTTCCCGTGTTTTTTCAACATTCTGTGAAAACAGTGACTGATAATTCAATCACGATGACATTACACCTGAACACGTCGCGAGAATCGATAAACATTTCGCCCGCTCTCGATGTGCTTGATTCGTAAAAAAAAAAGATATCGCTTTCCAGAGACGAAGTTGGAATTGAAGTAAATTATATGAGAGTGGAGAGAACGTAGGTGGGATCCCTTTCTCGCTGAGGGTGAGTCTCGATACAGTGAATACAGTCCGATCATGCGGCTACGTGGCCGTACACTTTCTCGATGCAGGGGTTGATTAATCGTCCGTAGACAGATAAGTCGACCATATATATATATACACCGCGCGTCCGCGGATCTCTAGCAAGAGCTCTCGAGACGACGTTCATCTAAGGAACTCGATCGTTTCAGACTCCGGGAGCTATTGAATTTGTCTTCAATCTCTCCGACTCTTTCGTCTCAGCATCACATCTACAAAACTTCTCGTTCTCCCCACCGACTCTCCCATTTTTCAAATAAGAACCCGTTTTTTGCCTCTTTTCGCCACCTCGAGTGAACGCGGTTCTATGTTCGATTTGACCACGTGTGGGGGGGGGGGGGGAATAGCGATTTAGAAATGCACAATTCGTTGAATCCGATAAATTTATTTTCGATTATTGTTGCTTTCTGTTACACCTGGCTTTAACGTCAATCGCGCGACTTTTAAAATGCCAAACTTGCAAATGCTAAATCCTTATGTTTGGTCAAATTAGTATAGTACAGTCGTGCTGTATATTGGAATCGGAAAAAATTTGAAGAAGGCTAGTTTTTTGACAGGTGATTTTGTAGGTGCCGCGGGTGCTAAATCCAAGTTTGCCTAAAAATCGTCGTGCAGGGTTTTGTTCGGGGGTTGAAGGGGGATGGGGATGGATTAATGCCAAAGTACAACCCCTACGAGGTCCGCGCCGGGAGACAAAATGTTCAGAAAAATACGGTCTTTATTTTTGTCCACAGCGCCGAAGGCATGGAAGTTCATTTTGGGGGTGAAAAAGTGGGGTGAAATTTTGAAAAATCAGTTTTAATTCGATAACTTTTTAGGAAAAATTCATAAAATTTTTGTTGACATGGGAACGTTGTAGACCTTGAAAAGACGCGTCGATCGAGTATTTGATCATCGCGCTCCGATAATATCTTCAATCCCAAAAAAATTGTTAAAATGTAAAAAAAAATTGTTTATTGAATAAATGAAAAACAATCGATTTTCTGGGTCTGGTTTTTATGTACGAAGTGAAGAGAATAATTTTTTCGATATTTTCGTTTCTATGGACCACCCTCGAATTTTGCTTTTTCCAACACCTCTCAGAGGTTGAAAATTTAAAATTAAATTCTGGGAAAATTATTGACCGAAAATAAAGAGATACGACTTTGGCGCTGTGGACAAAAATGTAGCTGATGGTTCAAGCTAAAAATTGTTCCCCAGCGGCAAATTCGTACGGTCAATAGTTTTCTCAGAATTTCATGTTTTATTTCCAACCCCCGAGAGAGGTTGGAAACAGCAAAATTCATCCAAAGAAAACGAAAATATACAGAAAATTCTCCACTACATTTCGTACGTTTAAACCATACCCAAAAAATCGATTGTTTTTTAGTTATTTAATGAACAATTTTTTTGGTATTTCAACCATTTTTTTGGGAGTGAAGACATTATTGGAGAGTAATGATTAAATACTCGATAGATGCGTCTTTTCAAGGGCTACAACGTTCCCATTTGACCGAAAATTGTACAAATTTATCCTAAGAAGTTATTGAATTAAAACTGATTTTTCAAAATGTCACCCCACTTTTTCACCCTGAAAATGAACTACCACGACTTCGGCGCTGTGGACAAAACTAAAGCCCGGATTTTTCTGAACATTTTGTCTCACGGCGCCGACCTCGTAGGGGCTGTAGTTTGGCATCAATCCGACCCCATCCCCCTTCATCCCCTAAAAAAGAACCCTGCACCCTGATTTGTAGGCAAACTTGAATTTAGCACCCGCGGCACCTACATAATCACCTGTGAACAAACTGCCCAGCTAATTTTTTCCGATTACGGGGTTTTTCAGCGACAGCACGACTGTACTAAGTACGGTGATTGGTTTTTTTTCGATGACCCATTTACGTTTTTGCATCGGAAAAAAGTTGTACAATAAATCAGGTGGACTGATCGAGTTTCCTGTTACGCTTGTTCGTGTTTGTCTCAGTCCCTGAAAATTCACAGGGCCTCATCGAGGACGTAAGTTCTTCCGCTGCGATTCGAAGTTTCGCCATCTCCGGAGGACTGTTCATTGTCGATAGAGTGTTTATTCAGTATCAAAAGTTCCTCGATCAGAATTTCCCTCGGGCTCCGTCTCTTTTCTATTACCCGCGTTCTAGAGGTCAACACTTCATCCTGAGCTTCGTCCGAATCGTCCGAAGGTGCAACATTATCGGCCTGCAAAACGTGATCGTCAGATATGTCCGATCCGTCATTGCTCGTTGACGACAAAACCGAACTTTTGGCGATCTTGATCAATAGTTTGCGTCTCGTTTTATTCGTCACTATTCTGGAGTGTCTTCTTCCCAAAATATTCTTCGAGGATTTGATTATTCGGCCACGAGATTTCGATAGCTTGGATCTCAGTCTCGACAAAGTAACGAGATTTCCGCTATTTTGCATCGACGTATCGAGTCCCTTGGATTCCACGGATTTTCGCACATCCTCGGACTTGGCACGGAACATTTTTTTATCCCCGAAGTTCTCATCTTTTTGGCCACTCTCGCCCAGTGTTTGATCCAAAGGAACATCTCTCCTGAGAGTGTCGACGATACGATCGATCAATTCGGAAACGTAGTCGCGAGTCTCGACGTCTTTTTGGTTATCCGCCATTGTTCGGACTTTCTTCAATGCGATTACGGCTTCGCCCAATCGCCCGAGCTCAACGAGCGCCTGACCACTCAACAGATGCCCGTGGATCAGCCACTTTTGGGACTTTCCCTTTGTTGCGTATTCGAGACAACGGCGTGACGTATTCAGGGCTTCACCGTAACGCTTCAGCTCGAAGTAACATCTACCGATCTCGTGCAAAAGCCACGCTTTCGGCACAGCATCGTCGACGCCAATGACCAATCGCTCCCAGGCTCTCGCGGCTGCATCGAGATGTCTGAAGGTCAAGTGAACTCTGCCGAGGGTCATGTACGAGCGCGATCTCAAGGACGAGTTGGCCGATTTTTTCGCCGATTCGATCATCCGCGTGACCTGATCGATAGCACGGTCGTGTCGTCCCAACGATACGTGGGACATCGCGAGATAATGACGGGCCGCAACCTCGTAACGATAACGATCGATCAGTGGCTCGGCGATCGCCAACAACTCGTTACCGATTTGCAAACTCGCCCCAAAGTCACCCGACGCAAATGCCACTTGAAGATTCTCTAGTGCCAAACTCGCCATGCTGCCCAATTGTCGCAACATTGTTCGCGATCTTGAGACCAGTTTCGATCGGCGACGATCCCGCGCGATCGTTGGATCTCGGTATAAATCCTTGCGGGAGTCGAAGTACCTGACAATAGACAGCAACGGAATTCGTTTTTTCCTCGTGCAATATAGCATTTGAGATATTCCTTTCGCGCAAATTTAGTATATTTCGACATTTTTATATTTTCTCTGAAAAATCGCAGCCACCAAAACTCTTCTCCTAATCACATTTTTCTAAGTTTTGTTATTAATATTTTGTTCAAACATCGGGTGAACTCCTATTTGTATTGTCGTTACGGAATATTTAGAATTTTTTATGCTTTGAGCAGTTTATATCAGGCATCTACACTACTTTAAAAAATTAAATGCACAGAGAATTTATTAATTTATTTAGTGTTTTCCTAAGCGCTGTGTCTGTGTGGAAAATGGTCGTAGCGAGATTTAAAAAAAAAGCATTTTGAAGCTTCCAGTGTGTGGCTTTGAAATGTCAGGCAAAAAAAATTTGTCAGCTACGGTTATTGCGCAATCTTAAGGAATACCGCGAAACAAAATTAATTTTTTTTTTGTTTTTCTTAAGGGTCGACGGTTTCAGGAATTTTTTTTCAGTTAACTCAATGCATGTGTCAGTTAGCTTGTTTATTCAGCTTCAATTTAGTTCTTTTTCGGTCTCTCTACGTCAATTTTTTGCTGAGATATCCGAATTTGAATGAAAAAGGATCCTTTCGTCTTTCATCATCGATATCTCAAAACCAATGATCGTGCAGGGATTAAAAAGCAGCTTTTAAATAAATTTCCTACGGGGGCCCTTTGATTGATTTTTGAAAAAAATTGTGTTCACCTTTGAAATTAATTTTTTTTAAAGTACAAAGATTTACTCTTTATGGTTTTTCAGTAATATACCACTACTTTACAAATATTGAGGGAAAGACCAGGTTGCCAGGTTTTTTCAGCTTACGGCGAAGTAGAAGATGTACCACGTGACATATGAGTGCGAGAGAGATAGCTGAAATTTTCGAACAGAGATTTCTCAGAGATGAATAATATTTGAGGCAAAAGGAAATTATCAAGCTCTGCGTCAGGGAATTCTCCAAAGCCTAATGCTTTGTTTTTCCTAAAAAGTTCAACCATCTTTGAGAAAATAGGGTTGAAAAATTTGTGAGGTTATGTTGACCTTGTACATGCCCTTAATGTACCTCCGATAGCCCTGTACATTTTCAAATTGATCCAACGTACCGTTTTTCTAGACCGATTGATCGAAAGAACAAGTGTATTATTCCTAAACATCGTGCAATCATCTGATGATGATTGCACGATGTTTAGGAACAATGAAAAGACCAATTTTTTTCTATTTTTTTACAACTTTGCACTAGTTACTTGTTGAATTTGAGAAAAAAAATCGAAGAATTTTAACAAAAAATATTTTTTTTTTTAATTTGTAAAGCATTTCAGGAAACAAACTTTTCATCAGTCAAGCGACTTCTCGCTCAGGTGAATGCTGCCTACGCATGATCAAAAATTGAAAAAAAAAGTTAAAGTTTACATAAACTTTTGATTGATTTTTTTTACCAAAACATAGAAAAATTTTATCTCAAAAACAATTAGTTTGGAAAAAATTGTTGATTGTTTTTTTGTTCTGAAAAAGATGAGTTTTAAAAAAACCTGTTTTTTTGTAACCCTAATAACCTTCGCAGAAAGTCTGGATTATTAATCGCATAAATGACCTCAGATCGAATAGTAAATACAGCTTGGAAGTATGTACTTTTAATTAATGCAATTAAAGATGAGTGAAATTATGGTACGCAAAAACCGAATCCTGTCTAATATAAGTCAGTATTGTTTCCTGAAAGGTTTTACAAATTTAAAAAAAATTACAATTTTTTAAAAAGTTTTTCGAAGAAAAAATTTCTTCCTGAAATTTAACAAGTAACTAGTGCAAAATGGTGGAACCAAGTCAAAAAGAATGGATCTTTACATTTTGATGCTGATTACACGATGTTTAGAAAGAATACACTTGTTGGATGGATCAATTTGAAAATTTGCGGGGCTATGGGGGTACATAAAGCTGAAAAAAAATCCTGGCAACATTAGTCTTTCCGTCAATATTTGTACAGTAGTGGTAGATTTACCGAAAAACCATAAAAACTATTTTTTGTACTTTTTTCAAATTAATGTTAAGGGCGGGAAAAAAAATCTCAAGAATCAATGAAAATGTCTTGTAGGAAGTTTATTCAAACTTTCAAAGCTACCCTCCAATTCCCTGTGCGATCATTGGTTGCTGAGATATCGATAATCAAAGACAAAAAGATCATCTTTCATTCAAAGTCGGTTATCTAAGTAAAAAAATCGACGTAGAGAGACCAAAAAAACCAAATTGAAGCTGAATAAACAAGCTAACTGACCTATGGATTGATTTAACCGAAAAACTTTTTCCGAGGACTCTTAGAAAAAAATAAATTTGGACAATTTTTGCCTCGCGCTATTTCTTATGATGCGCGATAACCGTAGCTCACATTTTTTTTCGCCAAATGATCTCAAAACTAGAAACTTGAAGTTTAGAAATGCTTTTTTTCATCTCGATATGACGATTTTTCACACAGACAGCGCTTAAAAAAAAACACTTAAAAATTGAAGAACTTTTCTGTTCCGTCAATTTTTCGAAGTAGTGGTTATTTTTTAGTGCATAAATTATTAGATAGAAATGTGGCCAGCGTGTCATCTCCATAACGTGCCGTATAAAAGAGATGATTTTTTAAACCGTAATTTTTCGTTGAAAGTTCGCTAACTTGGCTTGAAATTTTATCAATATACTGGGATGTATTTTTATTCGATTATAGACGAAAATCAGTTAATTGTTAAATATTTGGGTTCGTGAAAGGAATACCTTAAAGTGTTAAATTGCCTTTTCCACGATTTCTATTTAGCTTAGTATGATGGTTGGTTTCTCGATAGATAATAACGATATTATTACTTGAGGATTTCATCGATCGCCGATATCGGATCGTCCGATTCTTCGACGATTTTTTGCGCCCTCTTAGCAGCCGTCTCGGGACAAGAAATTTCCGCGAGTTGAGCAACATTTTGAGCCCCCGTTAGGATCTTCTCGACAGACTTCGAGGGATTTGTAAGGGAGCTTATTAAAGCCGCTGTTCTTCTCGCCGCTATAGCATGACACGAGTCGCGAGGACAAGCGCTCGCTGCACGATTATACATGACCAAAGCCATCTCGTAATCTCCTCTGTACACGCCAAAATGCAAAAAAGAAAGAATCGAAATCTGTTTAGCTGCAATTAATTAAAAGATTGGTCAACACTAAAACATTGCTAATTAATCATACTTTAAGAAGGTCTAATCCTTCATCGATAGATAATGAAGGATAATGTTTTTTTCTAGACGCAGATATGTTCAACAAGAGTTGAAGTACAGGGTTGTCATAAGTATCACTCTTTTGAGAGAAAAAATATTCACAACTAGACAATTTAACACAATATCGCACGAAGAATCGTTAGTTCGACTGAACTTTTATTATCAATGAGCACGATGAATGTACCATCGAGAGATATCAACTGCGGCTAAATTCACGACTTTTCATAAGCAACTTTGCGGAATTGCTTACACTTGAACATTTTTTTTTTTACGCAGTTGCGGTAACTATTGAAGATCCGACGGTGAACTCACATTAGACGTAGCAAGGTTTAGAGAAAATCAGTATTAAGGCGAGATATACATTTAGACGGGGAAAAATTAAGCAATTTAGAGGGATTTTTTAAACTAAAAGATAATTATTCTACATTTATCAACCGATAGGTATACTTTAATAGTATATTTCATCAAAACAAACTTTAATAGTATACAAAACAATTTTTTAAATTCATTTATCGTAGAAATGGCGGTGTAGCAGGGTGTTGAAGCTTGCAGCTTCCTGTAGACTTTGATTTGCAAAATATATTTTTTTTAATTCAGTGAGAAACTGTATAGTTTCTATTTGACAGTAATTAAAATGAATAAAATGCAAATTTAAGAGAATGGCACGCATTTACAAAAAAAATCAACATTTCGCGCAATTTTTTTTGCAAAATTTGTATTAACAATGTAGTTGCCCTTCTAATTTGTGGAAAACAATTTTCGTCGAGTAGAAGGCAGCAATATCATCAATATTTCTACCAAGTTTTAACTCAATGGGCTTAATAGTTTTTGAGTAATTCTGCATGGCGCTTTCGAAAATGCAGTTTTGAGAAAACCGCGTTTGAAGTTACGCCCACTTCGAATCCGAACATTGAGGCACAGCGTTGACGGGCTGTAACGTATGAAGTTTTTTAAATCTGGCTTTGAAATTTTGAAAAAATATTCTACATATATAGTTCTATGGTTTGAAGAAAAAAACAAACCGATTTTTTATTGTTATCAATGTATATCCCGCCTTAAGATCGGTCGGCAAAATGCTCGACCCGGCAGAATAAAATTAATTAAATTTTTTTGTTTAAAAACGGAATAATTTACATAAATGCTATTGCGTAGGAATATCCCTGCAGAAATTTGTTGGGAAGTCCCAAGATCCTCTCACATCCCGATAGGGATTTGATAGAGATGCCGCACGTGGTGAGTTGACATTAGAATCCACGGCAATTCCGCGCTGTTTCCCAATCCACGTCGTTTGAGAATTTGTTATTCAAAATTCTCAAACGGCCTTCGTTAGATCTCCAAAAAAAAAATATCGTTTCGCATCCCCGTGCACAAATTTCTTGGGGAGTCCAAAGATGCACCCATATCCATATAGGGATTTTTTAGGAACTCCGCACATAGGGAGTTCTCATTGGGATTCAATTAGATTCTGTACTGTTCCCCGATGAGCGCCGTTTAAAATATGACGCGTTGTGGGCGTGCATATGTGTAGTGAAGTTATGTCGAAGTGGAGTAAAATAAATAAAAAAATAAATCCACTGAATCGATTATCGTAACCCCCTCTGGAGGAGGAGGTTATGATAATCTGGACTCATGTCTCCACACATCTGTCTGGAGACATCTCTCCGCAACCTCAAAAAGTTGTTCGCAGCGCACGACGCCTTACTAAATAATATATTTCAATTAATGCTTAAAAATAAATTTTAAAAGATGCGAATACTGATTCTGAAGAAGATCGGCCTGCCGATGTAGGGACTGCGCATAATCACGTTTGTTCACTCGTGTCTTCGCGTCTCCCTTTCCACTATTAATCGGCTTTTCATTTTTTCGCGCGTTAGCCTCCACTCTCCCCATCGTTTCCTTCGAATTTTCCGATTCATCTTTACTTTCGATCGCAGGATTTCCGCGGAAAGATCCGTTCCCAAGGGTTACCGAATCGTGGCTCTCTCGAGCATCGTTTCTCGAGCTGTCACCCAACAGAATTCTTGAAATTGACATGCTCTGACGGTCTGTCGGTCACGCCATCATACACATCGTTTATCCAAGATTGAAAAGTCGAAAAAAAAGAAAATCGACGCGGATGTCAATCAATCGGTTAACTATTGTGAAACTCGAGGAAGAAAAAATGAAGGTAATAACAAAAAAGGAGCGCTGAACGTATTATACATATACGCGTGCGGAAATTGAGTTGGGGCTATGATCGGGCCCCAATAATATTCCCCTAACTTTATTCGGGCCCTAATCTGGAAGCCACATGAGAGCCGTTAGCGGCCGGTCACACTTTGTCAACAAGGGCCATTAAAGGCGCAACGACCGGGGCCTTATAAGTTGCCTCATTGGCGCCTCATCAAAACCATTTTAGCGCCCTGAAAATGCCTCAACGGCGCGTCATCATAACCATTTCAGCGCCATAAAATATCCGTATCAGTGGATATACGTGTATGTTAAATGCGTCAGGGTATATCTGTATTAGTTTTTATGTAATTGTTCATGTACATAGGTATGGGCGTGAGTACATGTGTATGTATGTGTGCACGCGTAGAAATGTGATTGCGTATTTGCATGTGAGCCTCTATGACAAACTGCCATGACAAAATTAACACAAAAAATAATTCATTCTAAGGAATGGATGTGTAGTAGAAAAAAAATATATGGGTCTACTGAATCACTAGAATATATTTCCATTGAGGGAAAGATCTGGAAAACAAAGACCAATTCATTTACTTATCCTACACAGTCAGATAAAGTTTATGAATGGGAAATATCAGCGAAGTCTTCAGAAGAAATAATTTTCCCTATGATGAGTATTGAGCGGAAATTAGTTGCTATAAAAATGTCGAGAAAACCGGTTGGGACTGTTCACACTTATACGCTAGCATTACTCCATGTATGAGTGAAACCATGAGTAATTGTTTGTATCTATGTAAAAGGTTTCTTTAATTTGATAAATAAATACTGTCTGATGTTTGTCTGCATATTTGTGTTCATCGTTGATTTTTTATTTGCTAATGCCCTTACGCTTTTTCCCAATTTACGTTCGATAATATTATTCGATCGATGTATATAATCGATTTGAATAATTAAAATACCATTAACCATGTAGCCTAAGCTATTTATACTGGCTTATCGCTATAATAGTCAGATCTGGGCCTATTGTGGAGATCCCTACTTGTTTATCCCTATACTGGCCAAGTCTAGGCCTATTGTGGAAATCCCTACAGGTTTATCCCTATAATGGCCAAGTCGGGTCCTTTTATGGAAATCCCTACAGGTTTATCCCCATAATGGCCAAGTCGGGGCCTATTGTGGAAATCCCTACAAGTTTATCCCGATGATGGCCAAGTCTGGGCCCATTGTGGATCCCTACTAGGGAAAGCACTAGGAAAGCCCTGAAAGGCCCTTATTTTTATTAGGGATGCCCTATCAGTTTTCCGCACGGGTATATGTGTGCGTGCGTGTGTGTGTGTGTGTGTGTGTGTGTGTGTGTGTGTGTGTGTGTGTGTGTGTGTGTGTGTGTGTGTGCGTGCGTGCGTGCGTGCGTGTGTGTGTGTGTGCGTGCGTGCGTGCGTGCGTGCGTGCGTGCGTGCGTGCGTGCGTGTGTGTGTGTATGTGTGTGTGTGTGTGTGCGCGCGTGCGTGCGTGCGCGTGTGTGTGTGTGTGTGTGTGTGTGTGTGCGTGCGTGCGTGCGTGCGTGCGTGCGTGCGTGCGTGTGTGTGTGTGAGAGAGAGAGAGAGAGGGAGAAATGACCTGCAGTATCATTGATCACCACGATCGATATCATTATCGAATAGTGATAATACTGCCAGACTGTTTCTTTTCGTTTACTTATAGCTTATTCATTGTGATATATGTATATATGCGTATATATTATTTCATGCTATTTAAAAGAAACCTTTTTGAAAAAGTGCAATTTCGGATCCGCGTACCTTTTATCGATACGCTCGAGCGCATATCGTAAATGCACCTGCCAAACTATCAGACCCACTTTTATCAAAGTGAAATTATCAACCGCTGACAAATTTTCGTGTGTAACATAAACCGAAGCTGACTCTATTATGTACAGAGGAAAAAATCTGAGGTATCCTATCGATACCTCAGATAACACAGGAAAAACTTTTCTCAACGTTCAGATTGGGAAGCATTTAAAGGCAGATGAGGGATGCTGAATGCTCTTGGAAGATGATTCTCTTGGAAGGCCAATGAATTTGCATTGGAATGCGCGGTATACCTAACTACAAAAAGGATACAGTAGCATTGAAGTATCCTATCGATACTTCAGATACACAGGAAAAACTGTTCTCAACGTTCAGATTGGGAAGCATTTAAAGGCAGATGAGGGATGCTGAATGCTCTTGGAAGGTCAACATAGGGCCAATGAATTTGCATTGGAATGCGCGGTATACCTAACTACGAAAAGGATACAGTAGCATTGAAGAAGAAAAACTATGACGGGATGACGAGGTTGGAAATTTATACACGGTCAATACATAGTCTGGCCAATATTGATATACTATGAAGTTATTATTTAAACAATGTGCCGCTGTTGCTGCATGGCCAATCGGTGTAGGTGGTTTTGGCAACTACGGTGATTTGAAATGAAAAAGTGCTTTTACTATACTAATGTTCTTTTACTATACTAATCAAATTTTCGTAAGACCGGATACTTTTTTGAAATTTAGTTAATTGCAGGAATGACAAGCTGTAGAAAAAAAAGTTCGATTTTAGACACAAAAAGCATATGGATAAACATTTAAAAAATCATCCGGTCATACAATAGAAAATGTGATAAACTATGCTCTGTTCGAATTTGAAGTGAATCCCAGGACTAGATTTTGAGATACGACGCACACCATTTCATAAAACAGTTTCGAGAAAAAAGCATAAGAAATATAAGGGTAGTAAAGGCACCGAGGCCGAGCAAAGGAGCAGTGGGTGATCTGATCCTTAACAAAAATTGTCATAGCTCAGTGAATTTTTGGAATTTTCCGGTCATACAATAGAAAATGTGATAAACTATGCTCTGTTCGAATTTGAAGTGAATCCCAGGACTAGATTTTGAGATACGACGCACACCATTTCATAAAACAGTTTCGAGAAAAAAGCATAAGAAATATAAGGGTAGTAAAGGCACCGAGGCCGAGCAAAGGAGCAGTGGGTGATCTGATCCTTAACAAAAATTGTCATAGCTCAGTGAATTTTTGGAATTTTCATTAAATCTTCGATGCAAATTAAAGTTAAGACCGAAGGCTAGAAAACTACGAAATAAAAGAAATCGTATTTTTGACATTTTAAACTTATGCAGGCGCCGCAGAATGCTATCAGTTTTGCGAAATAAATCTGCGATATGTATTATGGTATAGATGTACAACTACAACATAAACCATACGAGTGATGTATTATGCGTTGATGTATTATGATGTATTGCGTCTCCAATGCGCTCTTAGGGGAAGAATGAATGATGCATTAGTGCGATCCATTTTACTTAATTTCTAATTTGATTAATGCATTATTAAAGTTGCAATATTTTTAGTATCGAATGTGTAAAAAAAATTCAAAGTATAACAATGATCAGTTGTATTAGTTTGAGAAGCAAGTATAGCATAATTAAAGCGAAGTTAAATAAAGCTGTAGTATTTTTTCGAGCATATCGCAAAGAATAACGGTACACCCTGTACGCTTATATGGACGTAACGTCTGTATGATTGGTTTTTTAAAAATCGATTGCATCGAGTTTGCAACATCGCGGGGTCCGTCGAGAAGACACGAGCCAGTGTATATGAATTATTCGTGTCGTACGATCGGCTTTTCTGTTTCCTCTCTTTCTCTCCCTCTCCCTCTCTTCCTCTCTATCTTTGTCCGTCTTCAAAACGTGCTTCGTTTCACGTGATGAAACACGCAAAATATTGAAGCTAACGAAACTGCGCGAAATAGGAATTGCAAACGACAAAGTGACACATGAATTGCTGATTATATGAATATGCACATGTAACCCTACACGGGGTACAAAATATGAGGGAGAAATAATTCAAGAAATTATTGGTAATCGAACGGGTCGATATATCCAGTTGAGTCAAATGTCGGTTTATGAATTAAAAAAGAAATGAAACTCAAACAGTGCGTGCGAGGTATAGATTTATTCTGTAGATGCTAATTTTTCATAAAATATATAATTGAAGGGCGGAATTATGCATTTTTATATTTTTATTGCGTAAATAAGAAAAACTTTTGTATTACTACCAGCTTGTAAAAGTAGAATTATCGATTATTATTATGAAAAAACCACGTCAGCGACGGTTTAACATATTTGATCAAAAAGAATATTGATTTTTGCGAAAAAAGAACATTTTTAATTTAAAAAAATGAATAAAAGATGCGAAAAAACATTTTTAATTTTAAAAGATGAATAAATGATGCAAAATTTATCCTTGAAGTGACTTTCAGCAAAAGTGACAATTTCAATCATTCAGATCCCAATGAAAGAAAAATCGCAGCCGTTTGAATTCTTGAGAGTTTTATTGGGATACTTCGAGGTTAGAAAAAAAAACGTAAATATCCTTAGTCTATCCATTATTTGCACAGTTGTCTCAAGTTTAGCAAGAATCCCTAAAAACTCAATTTTTACCTATTTTGGAATCAAGGTTCTTGCATCAAAAAATAATTGTTCATCAAAAAACAATAATTACGCCTTATAGAGGATACTTTAATGTTTTCAAAACCCTCCTTTTATTCTCTGTACGATCATTAGTTCCCGAGTAATGAATTATTAAAGGCAAAGCGATAATTTTTGCTTTAAACGACGATAACTCAGCGAAAAATCGTCGAACAAGGCTCATGAATCGCTCAAACTAAAGAGCAAGAATTGAACTGAAAGAGTTTTACGATGAAATTGCTGAAAAAAAGTTATTCAAGCCCGTGTACTTTTTGAAAAGCAAGCAAAAATGTTGAAATTATTTTTCCGCTGATCTCTTTAAACTTACTCAGAAACGATCAACGATAAAAATATTTTACCTCCGGGTCTCAAAACTAGACACTTTAAGCGGGAATTTGCTTTTTTAATGCTCTACGACCATTTTTCGCCAAGTTATTGAGCCTTTTGAAAATCGCCTATAATTTGGAAATTTGTATTCTTCAATTTTTGTGACTAGTGTATTTATGTCACGAGATTATTTATTATTATTTATTTGTTCAAAATTAATATATTTAGATTTGGGGCCGTTAACGTATAGTTGCCGCGACTATCCTGTGTTCAATGCAAATGAACATGTCACAACAATTAACTAATCTTCATTCAAAACGACTATCTTGGCCGCATTTGAGCCAAGAGTCACCAAGTTGACGCGACAACTTCCCTATTTAACGGAAATAAGGATTTATTAACTATTCATGAATCTGTATTTAGGATGTTGGCCCAGTAGTTCTTCGAGATAACAGTTGTACACTTATTACGAAATGAATAGTTGGTAATAATTGAAAAATCTTCAGTTGAATCAAATATAGCCCTGTTAATAGTTACGAAATGACTGTTAAAAAATCGACGACTCGTCTCGAATAATGATTTGTTAATAGTTAACAAATCTGTCATTGAGATAAGCATCACAAATTTGGCAAGACCGTTTGCTTTGTACGCTACCATGCCCTTTATCGCGCAGACGCGACGTAGATACGATCGACGTACACTGGAGACTGTGCGTGACCGTACGTCCACTTACCTAAAGGATATCAATTTGCAACCGTGAAAATGTGGATTTATTCTCTGCAGCGATGGCATCAATTAACGATTTGCTTGTTTTCCGGGATCTGCCAAATCTTTAGAAAACTTTCGAAAGTACCCGTGCGGAAATTGAGTTGGGGCTGTGATCGGGTCCCAATAATATTCCCCTAACTTTATTTGGGCCCTAATCTGGAAGCCACATGAGGGCCGTTAGCGGCCGGTCACACTTTGTCAACAAGGGCCATTAAAGGCGCAACAACCGGGGTCTTATAAGTTGCCTCAATGGTGCTTCATCAAAACCATTTTAGCGCCCTGAAAATGCCTCAACGGCGCCTCATCGTAACCATTTCAGCGCCATAAAATATCCGTATCAGTGGATATACGTGTATGTTAAATGCGTCAAGGTATATCTGTATTTGTTTTTATGTAATTGTTCATGTGCATAGGTGTGGGCGTGAGTACATGTGTATGCATGTGTGCGCGCGTAGACATGTGATTGCGTATTTGCATGTGAGCCTTTATGACGAACTGCCATGACAAAATTAATACAAAAAATAATCCATTCTAAGGAATGTATGTGTAGGAGAAATAAAAAAAATATATGGGTCTACTGAATCACTAGAATCTATTTCCATTGAGAGAAGATCTGGAAAACAAAGACCAATTTATTTACTTATCCTACACAGTCAGATATAGTTTATGAATAGCAAATATCAGCGAAGTCTTCAGAAGAAATAATTTTCCCTATGATGAGTATTGAGCGGAAATTAGATGCTATAAAAATGTCGAGAAAACCGGTTGGGACTGTTCACACTTATGCGCTAGCATTACTCCATGTATGAGTGAAACCATGAGCAATTGTTCGTATCTATGTAAAAGGTTTCTTCAATTTGATAAATAAATACTGTCTGATGTTTGTCTGCATATTTGTGTCCATCGTTGATTTTTTATTTGCTAATGCCCTTACGCTTTTTCCCAATTAGCGTTGGATAATATTATTCGGTCGATGTATATAATCGATTCGAATAATTGAAATACCATCAACCATGTAGCCTAAGCTATTTATACTGGTTTATCGCAATAATAGTCAGATCTGGGCCTATTGTGGAAATCCCTACAGGTTTATCCCTATAATGGCCAAGTCGGCTCCTTTTGTGGAAATCCCTACAGGTTTATCCCCATAATGGCCAAGTCGGGGTCTATTGTGGAAATCCCTAAAAGTTTATCCCGATAATGGCCAAGTCTGGGCCCATTGTGGAAATCCCTACTAGGGAAAGCACTAGGAAAGCCCTGAAAGGCCCTTATTTTTATTAGGGATGCCCTATCAGTTTTCCGCACGGGTATATATAAAAAATATTAAATGATGCATCAGAGCAGGAGTGGCCAAGACGTCGACCGCGGGACCGGTCGACCGCCTATTTTCTATGAGAGTTGTTCCTTGCTCTACGACGCATTGATGCTACAATTTTTTTTGTCCTCCGATTAACGGACTTGCTGCTTGTAGAGGACAAATCGTTGTCCAACGATTTGTCCTCAACAAGTAGCAAGGAATATCTCTCATTTTCTATAAGAGTTGTTCCTTGTACACTTGCCCACTAGCACTATAGTGCTGCATTGATTCAACTGCACATTCATCTGCCAACAATCTTTGGTCAAAGCCTTTGGCCAAATATTCATTTGGTAACTATACATGAATCTTGATTTGTGCGAATATAAAATATCGTTCACTAAACTATCCTTTACATCTGGTACAACTTTTCCACTGATCTCATCGAATAAACGCCTCAGTTATAGGAAACAAGTATTTACAGTATATTAATACAAAGCATTGGGTTAGACCAACTTTGTATCTATTGGCTGTTAAGAACGGGTATGTTCCATTAAGGTACCCATTTCTTAACTATTGCCAAATCTTCATTTGTGACAATTCAGAGGCCCAAATAAATTATTTATTTCGCCGTATCCAACTTTACCATTTGTTGATAGTTAACAAATCCTGGTACATGGAAATATATTGTTTTCACAGTGTAGTCCCAAATAAAATATCATTGATGACTGTTTGCTAACAAATTTTGCTACAATCACTTGATAAGAAAATCCGATATACCGAGCTTTTTCCATAAATGACGTACAACAAAAAAAGAAGGCTGTCGTAGAAAAAAAAATCATTCGTATTAGATTCCCGCACGTTGTTTTCCAATCATTTTGTTTTGCTGGCGAGGCAAAAAAACCAAATCGCTCGTCGGGGGAATCGTAGCAAGCGAAATAAAATGATGAGCAAGCAACGTGCGAGCCCGGTGTTCGTCGGATTAATCTTTTTATTGCAAGCGGTTCAGAACTTGTGATACTTCAGAAAATTACTGATTGAAATCTTTCGAAGTTGAAGACTCCTTTACAAGCTGCGAAGTTGGCAGCACTTTTACGCGTCGAATGGAAACAAGTAAAGGAAAAAACGAGTGTTCGAAGCGAGCATCATTCGTAATCTTCGAAGTCGATCCACCCAAGGATTTCTTTCGAGGGTGCATATTGCTGGAGCAGTGCGCGTCTGGCCTCGCGACTGGGATCTCTCGATGTGGCAGGCAGGATGGTGTTCCTCTTAGACGCGAAGTTGAGCTCGTGATCGACTGGTTTGCAGCCCGGCATAACGGAGAATCTCCTCGGTGCCGGTACCGATCGCATGTTTCTGATCAAAAAGTTCATCTCGTTCTTCAATTCTTCGGGCATAAGATCGACTATCAATCGTTCCCTGGCTGTGACACTGTCGGTACCCAAGATCGTAGCGAGATCCAGGCTGTTGACGAGTTTCACTAGCCGCCGATAAAAGTCTAGACAGCATGGTGAGCCTAGTCTCCGAGCGCCTAGATAAGCTAGAACAGCGGCTTCGCGGGCCTCGTTCCTGTTGTTCTGATGAATCTCGATCCGTATCATCAGATGATGAGCGTTCAGAGTCCACGGATCGTTTCGCGCCTCGTAGCTCGAATCCCGTGACTTTTTCGCGTAGAAACGCGCCATATCGTAGCGTCCCGTCTCGACGAAGTACTTGGCCAACTCGTGAAAGAGCCACGCCAGCTCGAGCGGTTGCGATGCAAGTGCCAGACGCTTGCGGAACGTCGCCAGTGACCTCTTCCCGTTTGTCGTCGGGATCCAAGCGAGATCGGAGTCGCGCGGCAATTCCGCAATTCTTATGCCCAAATGATGCTTGAGGTGACGCAACTTCATTTCCGGATCGGCAATATTCGTCACGTCACGCGAATCCACGTACGTCCAACCGATCATCTCGTAGAGCACCCGCAGACAGGATTCTCTCATCGGGAAAACATTTTTCTGCCAACTGTCAAACTTGTCCTTGGCTCGGTCGACCAGACGGAAAAAGAGCGCGTAATCGCGACTTTTACGTGCCTTGTCGAGTCGCCGCAGAAATATGTCCGCGTATATCGTAACGTTGTTGCGTTTCGCACGTTTCGTCGCGAGATCGCTCGATTCGCTGGCCGTTCGTCTATTGCGCTCGGTACCGAAGTGATAAAGGGGCTTTCGCGTTCGTAACACTTCCTGCCTGTAACTCGTACGTTTAACGCAAGCTTTCGCGAGCTCGCGCAATGCCCGACCACCAGCCATATTTGTTGAGCCCAGTGACGGATCGTCGAGTATGCCTTCGACGAAGTGCTTGTCCACCGCAAGAGTACCGAGATATCGCGAGGCCAATATCCGATCTAGGTTTCTCAAATGGACTTCGAGCTTGTAGTCGGCGTCGTTGATCTTGAATCTCGAGTGGTCCTCGTCTATGCCTTCGGGAATAGGAGAGAAAGGTGAATCGATCGGGAAACCGTCATATTTTACGTAAAAAGCGGATTGGTTGAGACTTCGTAGACTTTACATTGAAATTTTACTTATTCTTATAACCTCTTGTCAAATATTTACCCTGCTGGCCAATAGTTTCCCCTTCCCGCCCCCTTATTATTTGTGTGCTCTAAGTATAGGAAATTTCACATGGTAATTATTGTTCGTTTACTATCGGGGGGGGGGGGGGGGTAGGGAAGTGGAAAGCTTTGGTCAGCAGTGTATTATTGTTGCATTTTCGTAATTGTTATCTGTCATAGAGAATTACGGAGTTACGAGTAGGTACGATACCATTTAACATGGTCAAAGTTTTGTTTGCTGCTTCTCAGCTTTACAACTCGTCTACGGGTAAACACACAGAAATGCCCAAAACATTGTTTTACAGGAAATTTAACGCTCTACAAAAAAGGTCTTTAGCCTTCATACGATAAATTTACTCGTTCAAATTTTATTCAACGTCAAAGTTGAATCTATGATAAATTTCATGATTCTGTGAGATTTTTTACTTTTACAACGAAATTATTGGTTTTTTTGTTTTGATTCATCTTAATAATTATTATTTCCTTTACAAATTATTCCCTAAATCGTTTCTAAAATTCCTAATAGATTTAAATTTATTGTTATTTAAAAGTACACTAGTACAAAAATCTGTTCTTAAACCGAATTCAATTCCCATAGCAGGATAAATTAATATCTAGGGAATAATTTGAAAAGGATACGATATTTTTCAAGATGAATCACAAAAAGACAACAAAAAAATCAAAAATTTTGTCACAAAAGTCCAAAAATGTCACAAAATCATGAAATTTATCATCAATTCAACTTTGTTGTTGAATAAAATTTGAACGAGTAAATTTATCGTATGAAGACTAAGGACCTGTTTTGTAGAGCGTTACATTTCCTATAAATAATATTTTTAGGCGTTTCCATGTGTTCATCCGTAGTCGAGTTATAAAGCTCAGAAGCGGCAAACAAAACTTTTACCATATTAAATGAATGGAAAACAGAAAATCGGAATGAGGGACCTCTAAATATTAATATAAAGGTCTAAAATTTGGTCAGCACTCATTTTTTTGTCATTCTTAACAATATTCTCAACAAGAATTTAAAAAAATAAGATTTCAATTTTTTTTTGGGCCAGTCTAGTGTGCACCCGTGCAGCAATTGTTGCAAGGATCCAAGTTGTTTCCCATGCTTATCCCTATACTTATCCCTATACTAAAACGTCACGCTCGCAAATTGGATTCTATTCGGGATTTTCCATTGGAATTAAATGTACATCGAATGAATATCGAACAAAATCTGATACGATTCTTGATGGATCCCTTGGCACTTTGTACGTTAAATTTTCTAAACGAAATGTATAGATATACAAAATGAGGGGATCTTGAAAAAGGATAAATTTTATCTCAAAAGAGTATGAACTGTTTAAAAAAGGGTATCCTGGAAAACGATGTGAATCACATCACTGAAATTCCGCTCTAATTATCGTTTGTTATTTGCTTTACTGCACTTTGACATAATATCACCACATACCAGAGATGGGAAAAAAGTAATCAAATTTACAACTGACAATTACAATTACTGCTGTTCTTGATAATTTAATCACTTTGTGACAGATTACTGAAGTAAATAGTTACCAAAAGTACCAAGTGTAATTAGTTTCTGTGCAATAATTGAAAGCTAATCTGACACAAATCAATCGATTATATATTAATTCAAATTATGTAATTGTGCGTGTTACGAAAATCCGAGTTACAATTCTTGCAATTCACGAGCGCGAATGGACCTTACATGTGGCAATTCGTGTAATTGCACGTTACAGTAGTGTGCGCTGTTTGCTTGTCTACCAGGCACAAAAGTTGTCTGTTTCTAAAGTTGACAGTCGCCCACACACCACACTTGATCCAGCTGTAGAGGTTAAGATGATATTTTCCCCTATATTATGCCATATATAATAACAACGTAATTAGATTACAAAGTATTTGAATACACTCTAATCAGCTTACTTTTTAATTAAATACATTATAACAGATTACATAATATGTACTGAGTAATTCAATTACAACGTTATTTCAGTTCAGTTCAGTTATAGAGTAATTCAATTACAACGTTACAAGTTATCACCAGATTAATTATCAAATTACAATGTAATTTAGTTATGCCCATCACTGCCACATACACAAGCGCTCGCGAACTGTGCAGGTACTGTTTCAACAAGCCGAGTTTTTTCTCGTGACTTTTCACATATTTTCGATTTAAACGTGGTGAGAATGCTCAAACGGCGCTCATCGGGGAACAGTGCAGAATCCAATTGGATCCCAATGAAGAGTCGTTATGTGCGGTGTCCCTAAAAAATCCCCATAGTGATGTGGGTGAATCTTGGGACTCCCATACTCCCCAGCCAATTTCTGCACGAGATCACGGAAGGATGTGTTTTCTTATATTTTATGTTATATGCGAATTATTATATTTCCTATGTTGTATGAGAATTTCAAACAAAAAATTCTCAAGCAACCTCAATCGGGATATAGAGCGGAATCCACTTGGATTTCCAATGTGGATTCGATACGTGCGGCGTTCCTATCGAATCCCTATAGGGATGTTGGAGGGTCTGGGGACTCTGGTTACAGTACAGTTACAGTACTGTGACTCTTAGTAATTATACAGACGGGCAGAGTGTACAATTACTTTTTGATTTTTTTTTCATTCATAATGAACTTTAACACTAATACAATATTAATATAAACAATCATAATCGTCATACTTATAATAACTGTAATCATAATTTTTACAGTAATGATAATATTAATGATTATAAAAATAAGTGAAAAGATACTGTGAATAAAGACAAGCGAATCCTTCGTTAACGGTTATCTAAATTTGAGCCCGATATTGTGAAATTTTCAACGGCTGGAACAGTCATCGCAATTTTTTTGGTGGTCTTGATCAACATAATTATCAACTCAACACTTTTGATCATCAAAATATAGCGAGTATTAAAGAATTGCGTCTAATCTGAATCCTTTTGATTTTTTTCCAGATGTGTGGTGTTCTTTTGAGATCTCTGTTTCACGTCCACAGATTCTTTGTTTCCTCGAAAATCTCGAACTTTGATGCTATCCCTACAGAATTAAGGGGTTAGGCCACAGTAACGGGTATAAAATCATGTGCGAAATTAACATTTTTTTTTCGTATGAAAAAGTGATCCACTCATAGAATAAATTACACATCTATTTAGTATGAATATCAAGCTGTTAGAAAAAATATGTATTTTTTTTTTCGATGTACAAAATGGCCGTCTACTAATATTTTCTTTTGTTATCTTTTTTTTAGGCGCTCCGCGGCGTGACATTTCGCATCCGCATTTTTTTACCTAGAACAAAAAACAAAAATTCTCGTCAATCTACATTAGAATAGCTAGAGAAGTTCGTACGGAATTTAAAAAATATTGTTTTATTCAAAAGTTGTAGGTATTTGAATGAATTTTCAGTGAAAAATTTCGCATAAAACTGCTCATAAAATGAAGTTTTCGATTAATCAGAAATTCCGTACGTACTTCTGTGCGAAATGCAATTAGGAACATAACTTTTAAATTTTAAGTAAATCGAGTGAAAATTGTTGAAGGTATTTGTCACGTCAACTGGAAAAAAGCTGATTCAAGAAAAACGCGTTTGAACTTTTAGGTACTCTATGGCCGTGCCAGAGGTGGGCTTACGTTATGCGCTCAAAGTCGGTGAAAAAAAAATGTTTTGCTATAAATCGAGTAGTAACTTATTCTTATGATGATAAAGCACCGTTTTAGCGAGAAAAAAAAATCGATTTTTGAAAAATTCTACAGTGGCCTTACCCCTTAAAGATATAGTTAGTAATTTTCAAGCACGAAAGTAATACTTTACGAGCTCTCGTTCGAAATGATTGAAAACTTGTCGATTACAGCACGATGGATTTACCTTCGAGTTCGTCCACCTCCTCGTTCAATTTCGCAATGAGATTTCGGCGGTGATCCTCGAGTCTCTTTATCCAAGGATACAATTGTACGAGGACATTAGGTGAGGTGTTACGTCCCACGCAGTCCTCGATTGTCTCGTTCGCCTGGTAAATGGCCCATTCGAATGGCAATTTCGTTTTTCTGTAGCCCCGATGTGCGTGCACGAGGCTCTTTCCGAATTCGCCGATCTTGAACAGTGTCTTTACCCACATCCATTCGACCAAAAAATGTTGCAGATCTGCGCGACGCGAATTTAAGTTTAGCGTATTATTGCGGAATGCGATAAATAAACGAGAAGGGCGAGGGAAAACTTTTAATGGGAAAAGTCGAAAACTTATCCAGACTGATTTATTCGAGATAATAATTGTAAATTTTATCAACACGACAGCAAAGGTCAAATGATCGTTGAATGTTTATACTTATCATAATATTCGATAATTAAATGGAATTGTTAAAATTGCGTGTGTAATGAAAATAATTTTTCAACTGCTCGAATTTCTCGTGACTAATCTTTATTACGAAAAGCCGTCGATCAATCTTTAAGTCGCTTGTTTAGAGATCTAGAATGTGAATCTGAAGGAAAAAACTTTTTGTGTAAAATAATAAAAACTGAAAAAGATGTTAAAAACAAATTTCGTTGCATTGCAACAATACAAACTTATGACGTAGAAGTTTATACCGTTGGAATGCAAGGGGTTTTTTTCCTTATTTCGTAATTTTTCGAAACCCTTTTTGGGAACTTTTGGTAAACCTGTACTACAAATACGTCAGAATGTCAGAATGATTTTCAGAACGTCAGACTGATTTTCATAGCCAGAATCGGCCAAAAAGAAATGTAATCAATGAAAAAAAAAATTCGTTGCATTCCAGCGATGCAAACTTCAAGAGCATACAAACTTCACGACCATCCATAAACATCCTATTTCAGAAATTTGAGGTTGTTATGGGGTTTAGCCGTCGGGGGTGAAGTACGAGGGGAGCGCCCTATGCTTATGCACGGAGCTGATTGACTGTTACCAACTGTTAGCTTTCAAATAATCGTCATATTAGACGTGCGTTTTGGAACTATTTTTCTACATCTATCTGTAAAAATATATATTTTTGAACATTCGGTGATTACACGAAGTGTTCTCATTACTTTGTATAATTATTTTCTATAACTTTTTCACGCTCAATTAACGCGAAACGAATTGGCAACGTCGTAAATCGTGGTATATCATAATGCCCAGGTTGGTAAAAGTGTCGCGAAGTTAGAGACATATGCGCCCCGTTCGTAACCTCAATACCCAGGTAGGAAATCAAAAGGCTGACGATGGAAACAAACTTGTGCGAGCCTTGTTTCACCGAGCCTGAGTGAGGCAGACCTGGGCCAGGTTTCATTGCATCGTTTGGAGCAGCCTGGAACCAAGACTGGCTGCTTAGCCTAAACTCAGGGTTATTTCAAGCTTTATTCAGCCAGTGAATTTTAAGGCTAAAAAATCAAGGCTGTATGCAGGCTTGTTTCAGGTTGTGATAAATTAAAATAAATTTTAAATAATATTTTTTCTGTACTATTATCAAAAAAAAAAATTAGCAATACATTTGTCGGGTGCGAAGGCACGAAAAATGAAAGCGAAGGAGGCAGCTCAGAACGTTTGAACATATTCTCTTATTGATATTTATGAGGTACACAAAAAAGTTTTTTTCTCGTCACACACAGATTTCGTATATACTCACTCTCTGGAGTTTGCGTACACTTTGTGTATTACGTGTCCCATAAACAATAAATAAAATAAAGTATTGTGTTTAAAATATTCTTTATATATATTTTATATCAAATAATATAATGAATAATAAATATATATAATAAATAAAATGAATTCTTTACAAATTTATTAAATTTACCCCAATGTAGAATATAGAAAACTAAAAACAGGCCTCATATAGCCTCGAGAAGAGTTTGGGATGAGCCTGGTCATAAATGCTCGTGAAGACTTCATTAAGGCTCGTTTTGAACCTTGTTGTTTCGTCGTTTCAGGCTTAGTACGGGCTTTTCTACCAGCCTTTGGTCAAGCCTGTGTGCAAGAGCCTGAAACCGCGTTATCATTCAGAGGTTCAGCGAGGCTTGAAATCAGGCTGGTGCTCAGCCTGAATAAAAAAATGTGAGCCTTGTTTCAGAGCTTGGCGAGCCCTTTTCTCATCGTCAATTCCTACCTGGGTAACGGGCCCAAGGAGCTGTCAAAAATGAATATCGGTCAGAGTTCAAAAAATTCCGCTGGAAAGAAAAAGTGTGAACTAAAGCTGTCTATAATGCCGAAGAAATAAAAAAGTGTAACCATTTTCCGATATACTAATAAAAAATTTATGTATGAAAAAAATCCGCGTTATTTTTGTCTTTACCTAGAAATATCTAGAAATGTACAATTTCTGAATACAGTTATCAAATTAATATTAAGTAATTATTACTAATTAAGAGAGTAAATACCAACGATATTCGTTGTTAATTATCCTGACCGAGTAGTTTGAGGTTCCTGGGAATAATTACCGAATACCGATAAAAAAAGGTAGCACTTGTGCCGTCTACAACGTTGCCATCATTGCACAGTCTAATATTTTGTGCGCTTGATTTTCGCACAAATGCGCTATCGAAAACATTAATAATTTTATAACGGTACTGTGAATCCTCATTTTCACGGTACCAAGGGTTAGTCCGATAATTAGTCAAACCGTGCCTATTTTTTCAGCTCCGTGGTAACATTCACTTAGCAGATATTAATAATATACTGAAAAATGATCGAGAGTTCTCCATAAGCGTAATGTAATCAGCCCACGAAATACGTCGCGTTGCCGATTTTTTTTTTCTAAAAAACGGTACTGCGGATCGTATTCAAATAGCACAGGATGATCAGCAACGAGGTGAAAAAGGTCTAGAAAAAATGTCAGCCCAGTGATAACATGTTGACTTAACCCCATAACAACATTAATTCTGAACGTTTTGGTCGATAAAAAAAAGTACCATTTGGTCAAAACTCATGACAAATTCGTGATAGACAAAAGGACTTGTTTTTTTTTCAATTAAAAACTCGGCGAGATGATTATTGCGCCGCAGCCCGTAAGGATGTCGTAACTTTTGATCGCTTTGTAACGTTTGAGCTCTCTTGGAACTCCGCATCACGCATTTCCACAATAAAGCAGAGTCTCTCGCCGTGAGCCATTGATTTCCGACTCGAAAGCTTTCTCTGACTACTTGGCCGCGTAGCATATATCAAATCGCCGTCTGAGGCTTTACATAGTACGACCTATACGAGGGGTTTCACTTCAAAATTCCAGGCACGTGTTCTTTCTACTTTGGATCCAACGATTTATCGCGGAAATGCTGAAAAAGACTTGGAATTAATCGTTTTTTTTTCATTCCTCAGCCATTTTTTGTCCCCTTCGTCCGAACGCTTTGGGGTAAATTTGACTCGAAATGGCCTATATATTGAAGTATCGCGGAGATAGAAGATTCCGTGGTTTATGTAAAGAGACGAGGGAAGGTCCGCATCGTTTACCTATCTTGGTGCACTTCAATGCGACATCCGAGGCCTCCTGATATCTCGTGAAATTGGTGAGTGCCTGGCAAAGTCCGAGGAGAGTTCTCAGATCGTCAGTCCCGGCCTCTCGCATCGATTTCTCAAAGGCGTCTATCGCCATATCGTAATTCTCGATCTTGTTGAAACGCAAGCCCCACTCGCGATAGAGCACCGGAGCACGAAACATCGATACGTTTTCTTTGCCAGCCATGTTGATTTTTTTATCTTTATTTTCCCGAATGGCAACAATTTCTTGGATATTCTTTCTATTTACAACTTTTGCAATTTTTATTTATTCCGACTATAATTTTCTAGTCATGTTTTGCTTATTTCCCGTTTTTTTTGTTACGATCTCGAGTCTCTTGAGACTCGAGACCTCTCATATTCCTGCAACATTTACGGTGGCCGAGCTTTGCGTGTGATGACATGCAGAGAGCAAACGTCGAGAGACGTCAGAGGGATCGCGATGAATCGATTAATCGATCATTCAAACGGACACGCTCGTCACGTGTCATCAAGCCCTTGATGACCGTCACGTGTCATCAAGAAAAAACTGTCGGGGGGATCCGATGAGATTCCCATACTTCTCCCTGCTCCCTGATAGGGATCCAATGGGTCATCGCATTGGATTCCCATTGGAATGTACCAATGCAATTTGAATCCTGAAGGCTTCATCGAATCCCATCATCAGAATCCCACCGCATTCTGATCCCACCGCAAATAAGTGGATCTTTAAAAAAGTATAAGGCTTTTCTTAAAAAAGTATAAATCGCTGAAAAAAGTATATCTTAAAAATCGATTTGAATCCCATATCTGAAAATCCACCGTAATTATCGTTTGTTATTTATTCTACTGCACATGGGCATAAAATGACCACCCACGTGCATGCTCACGAAGCGTGCTGGTGATGTTCCACCGCGCCCAGTCTTTCCTCGTGGTCTTTCACATATTTTCGATTCGAAGGTGGTAAGAATTTTCAAACGGCGTTCATTGGGGAACAGATTTCGATTGGATCTCGATGAGGACTCTCTATGTGCGGTGTCCCTAACAAATCCCCATAAAGATGGGGATGCATCTGGGACTCCCCAACGAATTTGTGCACGGGATCACTGAAGGATTTTTTTTGGGATATCCAACAAATTCGGGTTGAGAATTTCAAACAAACAATTCTCAAATGACCGCAATCGAGAAATAGTGCGGAATTCACTCGGATTCCAACGTGGGCTGCCTACGTGCGGCTTCCCTATTAAATTCCTATAGGGATGTGGAAGGATCTGAGGATTCCCAAACAAATTTCTGCACTGAAGGATAGTTTTCTCCTCTCCTTTTTCTGTCGAACATTACTAATTATAGTAGTGTTAAGGCCGAAAAAATTATACACATTGATGTCGAGCTCAGCAAATTAATTTCTACCACGATTTTTTTTAATGCGAATTAGGATAATATTGTTCACTCACGGACCAACAATGTTGTGTAATGTTGAAAAATAGGAAACATGTACAACCCATTTGGAGGTGGAACACGTTTACCGCATAAGCACCTTCTCTTCTCACGTTAGTTGCTCGCCCCCTTGTCCAAGATCTTGGGCGATGCATCGCAGTCTATTTGGAACTCGGCCAGCAGAACGCAACAATCGTAAAGTACTCGGAAAGGGGATGAGAGTATGGTGCGGCCGCGATTGGGGGGGGGCGTAATGATAGAGCGATCGTCTATCAAGACTGAATTACAGCTTTTAAGGGAGAACAATTGGGGCTACGAACGTGAACCGCCCTGCATTTCAAACGTCCAAGATCGTGATTGCTAAATGGTACATTTCTTTCGGGGTAAATGGTAAGATTGCGCAAAATTGCCACGCAGTAATTCAAAAACGTAGTAACTCGGAAAGTTCCATACAATACATGATTACACCTCGGCATGGAAATATCGGCGGAGAACGGTGGTGTTGTCGGTTTTTATTTGAACGAGGCTGCGCACTGTAGTATGCGCATCTACGCTCGATGTTAGCGCTGTCGGGATTGGCGCAGCGCTTCCCCCACTACCGGAGCCACGCGTCCGGTGGGCGGTGCTTGTCGCGCGAGCGGAACTTCGTACGCTCCTAAACCAAACTCCTACTGTAGTTCGTCCCTCGAGGCGATTTTCTCCCACGCGAGCAATCTCTAGAATGGCAGTTTTTAAATTTAGTCTCTTGTGTTCCAGTTTCGATAACTCAGCGATCAAGGAATAATAATAAGAAGAGGAGGAGGTGGTGAAGGAGGAGGAGGGAGAAGAAGGGACGAAATATCGGTAAAACTCCGCGTAGATCTCGTGATGCGGTGATGGCTCTGCTGTACAGATTCGCGCAGCTACCGGATCGCGGTGGCACGCGAGTCTTCTCATTCGTCGTGACCAGAAGCGTCGTCCGGGATCCCGAAAGAGACGTCACGAGCAAGGAGCTCGTTTGTGGCTTTCAAAAATGGGCCGTCGCGTTTTCACGCGGCGACAAGGTACGAGCAGATCTTATTTCGTTTAAGCTTCGCAAACGAAGAGCGCCTTTTCTACTCCCGATACTGTGCTGAGGATAATCCCGAGGAATCGTAAAAAGAAAGCTGAAAAGTTTATATTGACAAAGCGACTGAATTGAGGTACTGATTGCACGCATTCAGTGTCTTCAGATCCTACGTGTTTTTCTGTATGGTTTAATCCAATCACAAACGCTCGAATGATATCACGGGGGTCACCAAACGTTTCGAAAATAATTGGGACTACATAAGAGAGGAAATGGTCACTTTGGAAAGTAAATTTAAAAATTCACTTTTCAAAGTCAGTTTTCTGTCTTTTCTAGTGGCAGTTCTGGGACTTTGACTTGGTGTTGTGGTAACGGCTTGCGGTTTACATTTGAATCTAACAAACCGTGGATAGAAAAAAAACAATAATTTTTATATAAAAAAAGTCGTAACCGTCGACGGCGCCTCATGAGGTCCTAGATGTTACGACATCGTTCGCACATCCATTTTTCGGACAAATGTCAAAATTCCAAAGTTGAATGCAGCTGAATCTTTCGAATTTCCATTGATGTTGTGTTAAGGTTTCAACACCGTTTAGTCCAGGTTCATTGCTATATATGCATGTGTGTTCAAGGTCCCACTAAAGTGCCTTGATAAAAGGATAAAAACCGCCTCTCCGTGAAAGTGATACCTCAACGTGGTCATCCCATGTGACAGCTATTTTTTTTGCTTTTATGGGAATTTTATTTTCATGAGCCATTTAAAACGCGTTATCTTTGAATTATTACGACACATTTATTAACGGTTTAACAGCCCCACAGAATTTTATCGAACAAAAATAACGAGTTGACACGAATTTACACCGTTCGGAAGACACTCATGTGTAAAAAGAAGTTGGTCGACGGCTGCCATGGTCCGGAGGTTTTGGTCATCTGAAATTAAAAAGTCGGACGGCATTTTAATTTGTAGACCTGAGGTAATCGCCGGAACTAGAGTAAAGTAAAAATATCGAAGATTGCATTGTTTCGACTCTTTCAGCTTAAAAAAAATATGACAGATATCATAAATATTCTAGTTTGGGTGAGAACTATAGATGTGCTGACTATAACACAAGAATTTAAGCGAAATCCGTTCAATAGTTTTTGAGATATCATGGAAGCCAATTTGAAAAATACAGTTTAAAAAAAACGCGTTTAAAAGTTTAAGTAAAATTTACACAAAGATAATGTTCACCCACTATTAG
>OY723385.1:35575473-35675473 GCA_963210295.1 Ophion ellenae
ACGTCATGTGTTGGCCCTTGAACGCTAACAGTAAAGTGGTCCGAAAATAATTGGCCTATTAGACCTATTTGAAGATCCAATTACCGGTGATAACTCTTCAAGTGCACCAAAGTGATAATAACAAAAGCAGTCACCCAATCAGGATCGGTCATGTCAAAAAGGGGTCTAACTGCAATGGGTCTTTTTTTCTTTCGCTTGGGTATTTGCATCGGTGAACTTAAGTTTTCCTCATATCGCATGGTGATATGTAGAGAGGTAGCAATTTCCACATAGTTGTCCAGAAGTTGTCTGAATGGATACGAAATGTCGGCTTGGAAGTTACCTACAAGTTATCTTGTACTCAAGGGTTATCTTTTTGGATTTTTGTTAACTTGAAGGTAACCTCCAGGCAGACATTTGGTACCCATTTAGCCGACTTTTGGTCACCTTTCTAAAAATTGCTACTTGATTAAGGAGATTTGAGCGTTCGAGTTCTGATTGAGCCCGTACTCGGATGACTGCTGCATGCAAAATAATTCTAGATGAGGACGTGTGCCACAAAGTATTCTTCTGAGTGACAATCGTACAAGTTTACGCAGCTCAAATTGGGTAAAGTTAAATGCTTCTCGTGGTGTAATTTCGAAAACAAAACGGCAAATAACTTTGGTCTTCTTTTATGCCGTCCTCTGTCGAACAGTCTTTTTTCATGTGAATATATTGACGCGCTTATTCGTAAAGCAAAAAAAACGAGCGTCAGCATTTGATGCAGTTGCTCTACACTGTTAAAAAGTTTATTTGATTGAACTAGGATCTACATATTTAAGTCAATGACCTTTTTTTTGTTGCCTCACGGCCTACTGCGATTTTATTCGTTTCGAATATTTTTTTTATTTGTTCCAAGCATTCGTTGATGCAGAAAATGCAATACATACGTATTTGATCAAATACACTGTTGATTTGAACGTATAAGAGATATATTCGAATGAAAAATATATTTATGTGCATGCAGTAAATGTGTCTTAAATTGAAATATGCTGTTATTTCGAGCGAATAAAAATTGTATTTGAATTGGTAGTATTTTTATTTGCAACTAGCAAATTTACCATATTTTCTCATATACAATACATATAAGTACTTGGTTTACAAACCTCAATAGGGAAAAATTATAGACATCATTTTGTATTCCATGGTGTTGAAGTTTACTGGAATGCCACGGCAGTTCTTTTTTATATTTTTATTTCTTCATTTTTATAATTATTATTCGCAATTTTTTGTTGTAAATTTACATTGTGGATCAAAACATAAGTAACTTAAAAATTGTTGAGGGGTTTTTGGAGGTATAATTTATCAAAACGATTTAAGGGAATTCAGAAATATTAATTTCCATTGCATTTCAACTATGCAAACTTCAACGTCATTGTATTCCCGCCATTTCGGTATATGAGAAAAAATGTCCCTCTTGCGTGGGTATCACAAAATGCACTGATATCACAGTCACTGGTATCACAAAATACACTGGTATCACAAAGTCACTGGTATCACAGAATACAATGGTATCACAAAATGCAATGGTGTCACAGAATACACTAGTTTTACAAAATACACCAGTATCACAAAATACACCAGTATCATCAAATACACCAGTATCACTAAATACACCAGTATCACAAAATATAATGGTATCACAAAATACACAAGGGTACACCTGACCGACTACAAGCGACAGTGCGCAAAATTCGTGGTACGTCGATACGTTTCGCGGACTCGATTATATGCTCGCTTAGGGTACAAATATCATGTGGGAGAAGCCTCAGACCCTGCGCCACACTCCGGCCCTAGAGCGTACTACTACGTCTATGAGTTTGCTAGTTAATTCAGATCCAAAAAATCTAAATAGACCCATTCAGTACAAACGACTAAATATTTTTCTATGTAAATAATACCAAATACCAAAACTATTAGAAGCATATAAATGTTTGATTACTCAAAAGTGTCAAATAGATCTTGATTTACGTAAATAAATATATCGAAAATAAATCTCTGGCTTGGTAGAATCAAACTAAAACATTGATTTCACGAAAATGTTCGTTAGTTCAAATGAAAAAGGATCAAATAGACCAGTTAATTTTAATCAATCTTTTTCATCAGTGTAGGCAATATGTCATAAGTTGCCGACTTGGACATCAAATATCTCGAGTTAGAAGTGATAAAGTTTCTTGAAACTTCACAAACGGCCGAGCATTGTTGTTTCATCCACGATTGACGATTACCTTCGTAACGTGGATCCTTAGATCCACGATTTCGTCAATAGATTGACGATAATCGTCAATAGAACGTCCTTCATTACCATTGCCCACTGAATCTTAACCGGCAGAAAGGCGTTGTTAATTTTCATCGCTAGCTAGTTTCTTTCATCTCTGCGAAAGTTGTTGCCCTGCTGTTCATTCGATCGGACTTGAAATCGACAAACCCAAATTTAGCGAAGCGCCGATGACGCTATCTGTTAAAACTTGAACTGACAATCGCAATCGCGGTATGTCGCAAACAAAGCGGTAACTTCTTCCGGACAATTTAGCCACCAATGAAAGAGACGCGATCTCGTCTGGCCGCTAGCCTCGAAAAGGTACCTCGGAGCGGCCAATGATCCAAGATAAAGCTAGTCGCCCTCCAACGAGCACTCGCGAGAGCCAGAAGTACATCGCTTACACCGCTAGACGACGCGACGGTGAATCAGGGATAGTCGGCCTGACGGAGGACGCTTTTATACGCAGCCATGATTTGTGAAGCGCGCTTGGTTTCCGGAGAGCGAAAAACGTTTATAAACCCCCGATCGTGGCACGTACCACCCTCCACTCTCTAATTTGCCCGTCCCGCCGACCGTAAACTACGTACTTATACGCGTACACGTGCATCAAAGTTGCGAGCACAGAATTGCTTATGCAGCTCGGACGGATTAAATTAATTGTGCACTCCTCGAGGGAAAAAGAGGGCGCGCGTGCAGCTCATCCCGAGCCGGAAGAGGAGAGACGACGGAAGATTTCCGTGTCGTGGAAGGGCGCTTGAGGAAAAAAAAAATTGAAATTTTTCCCCGCGAACTTTTCACTCGGCCTCCTTCTCTCTCGTCGTCTTCTTTAATTTCGGTCGAGAATAGCCAGTTGCGTATAAGCCAGCAGGGCCGGGAAGATTTATTCTTGAAATTCTAACGAGCCCGCGGGGAGTGAGGAAATAACGAGATGCGAAAAAGAGAAGAGGTTAAAAAAAATGGCGGTGCACGTTCTGGAATTCTCCGATAAGTGGCGCACGCGTAAAAGACAGAGGGAGAAAGCGATTGGGTGGGGTGCGACAACGAAGGAAGGAAGAAAAAGCAAGTGGCCGATCAATAAGTTAACTCTGTGTCCGTAGAGTGCAGTTATGCATCTCGACAATCTCACGTATCCCGCGAAATTTCACGATGCGCGGAAGACCAACGATTGGAGATGCGATCCGAACGGATAGCAGAACGTACACAGTGCGTGAATCTGATAGGGCCTTATCACACTGGCGATTTGCGAGTGTGTTTCCAGCGAGGCGATCGGTCAACGCACTCGTCGCCAATATTAATACTCACAATATTGCACACTCGCGTGCGTACAGCCTGCCCCGCCCCGCCTCGGTCAGTCTGCGAGTAACGATCTCGTAACGCATACGCGGCAAACACGTTGCGCCACGCGGCAAGCGCGTTGACCGATTGCCTCGCTAGAAACTAATGCGCGCAAATCGTCGGTGTGATAACGCCCATAAGCGAATCACGTGATTCTCATGCTGTTTCGCTAATAATTGCAATCATTAATCGTACGTTCTAATCCTCATGTTTACTCTTGAAGTTTGAGGTATTCCTTTCGCGGACGGCCGTATTCTGTAGGGGCGTAATCAGGGCCCTCCTGAATCATCGGTAAATTACAGTTGCGCTTGATGAAAAATAAGTTACAATCATTTATTATACCCAATGATAAACTGGAATGAAAAATTTGCCGCAAATTTAGTAGATTCAAACATCTCCTGTAAAAAGTCGCGGCTGCGAAAGTTCGGCTGGTTACTTTTCCCCAAGTTTTATCATTAACATATTCTTTAAACATTCGGTGACGTATTTTCAGCGTCGTTACGGAACCTTTGGAGTTTTTACACGCATAGAGCAGTTTATATCAGACATCTAGGGTTATTTAGTGCATGAATTATTAGATAGAAATATGGCCGGCGTGTCATCTCCATAAAGTGCCGTAAAAACTAGACGATTTTTAGAGTCGTGATTTTTTGTCAAAAGTTCGATAACTTGGCGTGACATTTTACCAGTATATTGGGATGTACTAGTGGGAGTAGTTTCATTTCCCAGGTATAACCTTTCGGGTTTTTACACAGTACCCCCTGTACATATTATTTCCCCATAAGATTATAATACAACTCAATGTACTCCCTTTTTCTTGCTTACATTTTTTGAAGCCCCCGCTCAGCCATTCTCACATACTGGCGCAGTTATTGCACGGGCTCTCTCTGAATGCTCGGACGATTTTCGCTTTTAAATTTTCCTCTGCACTGCCATTCACCCATACCGTCAGATCATCTACCACTTCTTCTTATAGCTTCCTTCATTTTTTCACATTCACTGTATACTGGGCTGTATCTTCACTTCGTTGGCGACGAAAGTCAGTTGATTGTCAAATATTCGGGTTCGTGAAAGGAATACCTCAACGTAATTCCTCGCAATTTGATATTCCGTGGAATATATTTATTACAATTCGACACGAGTACCTACGTGCGAGGATTATCACAAAATTCAACCGCATTCTCAATTCGATTGTGCTCGATATTTCACCGATGAATTTTTAAGAACACTGACTTTTTTTGGATCCTTCATACCGCCGATGAAAGTTCAACTTCGAAGTTTCAAATTCCGAATTAGCGGAACTCGCGGAAACTACGAATTCGTACTTCCATTCGACGTATGCAGGTTTAAAAAGAAATATCAGTGTCGCCCAATCAATGAGAAGTTCAAACGGACGCGCCATTGAAATATGCGTGCATCCATTCGAAAAACGCAGATTTATTTTACTGTTTCCCAAAGACCGAAGAGAGACCAAAAAAGAAGTGCATTTACGCCGTGCTCCGAGCGTTAATGACATTAGCGAAAGCTTGGTAGTGTGAACGAAAGGGAAAAAAGTATAAAGGAGATTGACTAACAACGAGGCTAAGGAAAAAATGGCAAAGAAAATCTTGTGTAATATTTGCGACAAGTGTCCGTCCTCTGTACTAGATGAAGAGTAATTCGGGAGAAGAAAAAAACAAGACTACTTAAGAGAGTAGACAACCGCAAAAAAAGCAAAATACTGTATACTTTGTACATATCTGTGCTAAAAAAAAAAAGAAACTTAACAAAAGAGAATAAAGCACTCTTAACGGCGAGCGAGCGTGTCCCCCTCGTTATTGCATCGACGATGTTTCACTCGTACCTTATCCGCCGTCTGCCCCTTTCCCCGGCCCGATCAATTAATAAATCGAATCATTTAATCCGAGTGGATTTATCGATCGGGCCCGAGATACGTGGCAGCAAGCGGGAGCTGGCCACGCTCGCCACCGCGATACACCTTGTACCTATGAATGAACATTTCGAGGATTATACTGGCAGCAGTAGCCTAGTCGTGTGCCCTACAAACCTACGAGAAATTCATTTTGGAAAATCGTTTCCCTCCAAGCTTCATTCGATCAAACTACGTTTGCGATAGCGTAAGGTTTATTTTTATGTCCCAACGATTGTTTTGTGTATTGATTTAAAAGCATGACGATGATTGGCTGCTCGTCATATTTATCTCACAATTCGATAAATGTACAAACGTCAAAATTACCAAGTATCACTTAACCTCGTGAATCGCGACCATTTGTACTATATGTATGCTGCATATCCGAGTTTGTGATCAATTTAGCGCGTTAGGACTTACGAGGTTAAGGCCATGTATCACACGCTACGACCACTTCGAAATTTCGACCCCTAATTTCGATCAAACGATACCATCAATTTAAAGAATATTTATTGTGTACGTGAGATATTGTTGCAGAAAGGGCCTGACGGTCGACATTTTTCCAAATTTTGAAAAAGAATCTTTACAGATTGCAGTTACCATAGGATGAATCATGAATTACTCTTACTATTTGATGCACATTTCAAGACCATTCGACTCTCGACAGTGGAAAAACACATTGTGAGCGTTGCTTCAACTGATTTTATGAAAAAATGACGGAGAAATTGGGATTGAGAGTTTCTTTTTACATGAAACTAGCAAATTTGTACCGACGAAGCTCAAAATATTGTCGACAATCCTGAAAATCTAGGGCATCAGTTTTCCCACTGGCGGCGATCTCGCATGGTGACCGTGCACACATGTACACGCATCAGACACGGACTTGCAGCAATCGTCGCGTCGCCTATTGGGCCTTTGCACTATGCTGTAGTGTGAGTAGCAGACGGTTGCTGCGACATCTGGCGGTCGTTTGCCGCGGCTCGGAACCAAAAGCTACGAATTCTGCAATACCGTCGCGACCGCGTCGAAATTTCGCAGCGTGTCATACATGGCCTTAAGAATTGCATTTAATTAGCAGGCAAACTGTCCTCAGACGAAACTAAATATTTTTTAGAATTATTATTCAATTGGTTTAGCTGTTGATCAGTTTTTTTTTCGCTTTATCGTGAAACTATCCAATGGCTACGTGACCTGTATATCCTTGATACAACCAATGCACAAACACAATTAGACGTATGCAAATGACACGTACACGTCCTGCTTGTACAATCTATAGAATTATCACTCATTGTACGATGAATATTGTCATTATTATTATTGATTAATTGATCGATTAATTATCGTTGTAATCATATCGACCTTATGAATTGTCGTGTACATGTATAGAACATCTCTTTCTCCCTCGTATAACAAGAACCAAAAATCGTATTGTATCGTCAATATTTTCTCGAAGTAGACAATAGTACAAGGAAGAAAAGACAAAGATTCGCAATCGAACACCAACAAACTCTCACGTCACGAAATACACAGGATGCACAGACGATTGTTCTATAGTATAAATATTTATTAATCAGAAAATCAATAAGAAGTAATCATCGTTGTCGTCGTCTCGTTTGATAAGCTTGAAACTTCAGTTCACTTTTTCCAAAGACTCTTTTTGTTGTCAATCTTATGCAACTCGCCGCTCTCTCGCTTCTCTCCCTCTTTCTCTTTCTCTCGTTTGTCTTTCATGATTGTTGCATGTATCGAAGACTTACCGATTGATAAAATCCATTTGTATTGTTCTAAGAGTATAATCGCACACGCTGTGACGAGCGGCGCGTTTGCGACAACTGACAATCGCACGGGTTTCATTATTGTATAGTATTTCTAAATTTCGGAAGATTAAGCAGTCGATTTCACGCAGTCAGTTTGTTGTCCAGAGAACAAATTTATAAACGTAAAATGGATCCATTTTCTTCTAGCCTTTACTTTGATCCTTCGACCCTCATGGTCGTTGTGAGCCTGTGCAACATTATATGAAATCAAATCAATTTGTCAAATTTCGTCAAGCACTCATGAACGGGAACAAAAACTGATAGAGGCATTTTCTTGCAACATTGTTGCGAATTGTTGTTTCCGTATACTGGCAACATCCTATTTATTTCTCGATACCACGTAACGAAATTGAAACTTCCGTGATAAATAATTTTATCGCGCACTCCAGTTTCGTAGGACGAGACGTGAAACCTGAACGCCCATGGAACCTTCATTAACTTTGCGATCACGAAAGACAGAAAAACAAACAAAAAATACGCGAATCTACGAGTGAGGCGGAGGGAAGAAAATAAATGCAAGTGCATTAAGTCGTGCTATACCAGCAGGTACCTGTGTTTCCGTAATCTGAAATACTTTGTTTCCCTTCATTTCGTATACTCCTGAGTAAAGGAAAAAGAAGTATAAAAAACATACGAGGTTTCCCATCGTGCTTTTCAATTATTTGGAAATTATTGCCAATTGGATTTGCCACTTTCGCGAGATATCTACGCAATCATCGTATCGCTCGATAAAGTTCTCCAGCTCAAGTGTACGGATAGAACGTACACTTTCTTATATTTGAAGAAAATAAACCGAATATTCACCCTTAGTGTAGTGTCATTCGAACTAAATTACGATATTAATTTACATAACTTCGCTGGACGCAAAGAAGCAGTTCCATTTTTTTTATCGGCATGAAGATTGAGTACATTCGTGCTGTATATTGGAATCGGGAAAAATTAGAAGAAGGCTAGTTTTTTGACAGGTGATAGGGTTTTTTAGGGGGTGAAGGGGATGGGGGTGGATTAATGCCAAAGTACAAGCCCTACGAGGTCGGCGCCGGAGGACGAAATGTTCAGAAAAATCCGGGCTTTATTTTTGTCCACGGCACCGAAATCGTGGAAATTCATTTTGGGGGTGAAAAAGTGTGGTGTAATTTTTAAAAACCAGTTTTAATTCGATAACTCTGTAGGAAAAATGCATACAATTTTTGTTTAAATGGGAACGTTGTAGCACTTGAAAAGACGCGTCGGTCGAGTATTTGATCATCGCTCTCCGATAATATCTTCACCCCCAAAAAATGGTTAAAGTATAAACAAAATCGTTTATAGATAACTCAAAAACAATCGATTTTTCGGGCATGGTTTGAACGCACGAAATGTAGAGAATATTTTTTTCTATATTTTCGTTTGGTCAATCGTCACGGCGGCGAATTCGTGCGGTCAATAGTTTTGCCAGAATTTCATTTTTCATTTTCAACCCCCGAGAGGGTTTGGAAAAAGCAAGATTCAAGGGTGGTCTATAGAAACAAAAATATAGAGAAAATTATTCTCTACATTTCGTATATCAAACCATACCCGAAAAATCGATTGTTTTTTAATTATTCAATACACCATTTTTTTGGTATTTCGACAATGTTTTTGGGGGTGAAGATTTTTTCCGATAGTGATAATCAAATACTCGATCGACGCGTCTTTTCGAGGACTACAACGTTCCCATTTTAACAAAAGATGTACGAATTTATCCTAAAGAGTTATTGAATTGAAACCGATTTTTCGAAATTTCACGTCACTTTTTCACCCCCAAAATGAACTGCCATGATTTTGAACTGCAAATGATTTTTCTGAATATTTTGCCTCACAGCGCCGACCTCGTAGCGGTTGTAGTTTGGCATCAATCCACCCCCAACCCACCATCCTCTAAAAAAACGCTGCACCCCAATTTTTAGGTAAACATGGATGTAGCACCTGTGGCACCTACAAAATTACCTGTCAAAAAATTACCCTTCTTCTAATTTTTTGACAGGTGATTTTCAGCGACAGCACGACCGTACTAATTTATGTACTCGTAGCAAAAAACGGCGGTGGAGGGGCCACTTTAATGATATTGACGTTTGCGTCGTTGGAATGCAACGAAAGTTCATTTTTCTTCTATTGTTCGCATTTGTTTCGACGATTTAGGGTACGAAACTCACCCAAACGGTTTTCCTTATCTCCATTAGGGATCCATGACGTCATCGTTAGTTTATTTAAAAAATTATAGATCATAATAAAAATGAAAAGAGTGGAAAAGAACTTTCGTTGCTAACTTCAACGTCATCCACTTTGCCGATCACGATCTCTCTCGATGCTTCACTTGAAATTATGAAAAAAATGGGGTTTTTAACACCCCCTTATGTTCTGACGTTTTATATACCAGTAGATTCAAACTGATTAGAAATATCTCGATAATCAGAAAGATTTTTTCCCATAAACAAAACAACAGTAACTTGTTATGACGCTGATCTGTTGGCTACATTTATTACTTCACTTGACATGAAAATGATTACCGAATTCTTTCCACGAGACAACCGAAGGGAATTGAATCGTTTTCATTGTTGCCTGAAGCAGTGCTATTGACCAATTACCTTTGGTAGCTAGGAAGTGATCCGTCAACGAGATATTGAGGGATCATAAAAGAGTCTCGCTTTATCGCGAGTCATGCAAGCTCTAACGATGAAGATAGATTCTTCCCTTTCATCATCCGATGTCTTTTCACATCGAAGATATGCGACGAATGCAAATCACGAGGGTGAAAGCACCGAGAGGTGCTGGTAGGTTTTGCATCTGTGAACACGAAGAATAGACGGAGATTTCGTTCCTATAGGACGATCGTTTTGTTCCATAATGCAAATATTGAAAGCCATCCGGAAAGAGCTTTTACACTTTCTCTCGAATCCTTTCCTATATTGCACACACACACACACACACACACACACACACACACACACACACACACACACACACACACACACACACACGCACACACACGCACACACACACACGCACGCACGCACGCACACACACACACACACACACACACACACACACACACACACACACACACACACACACACACACACACACACACAGAGACACACACAGACACACACAGACACACACACACACACACACACACACACACACACACACACACGCACACACACACACACACACATTGCCACATGTCTATATACATACTCAGGGTGTCGTAATCATAATGGCATTACTTTCGACTGCGGATGAAAGGCCTCGCCCGAAGCAAACAAAATCCAGCCAATTTAGACATCCCTAGTTCTCGGGTTTCGACAGGTTTTAATGATCGACCAATTTTCATGGTAACTTTAAAATTTAATTTCATTGGAAAATTAAGTAATTGTAAAACATTGTAAAGGTTAAGTTCATTGTAAAACATGGTAAAAATGTCACCAGAATAATGTATTTTTACAATAAAAATTACGAATTTAAATCCGTCTTCGAAACATAGTTTTTGCTGCATCGATAACTTGAGGGAGGACACCAATGTGACGGGTCGAAAAAAGGTAGTTTTTCCGATTTTTTTTGTCTTGTAGATTATTTACTTGAGATTTGGAAAAAAAGTATGTTATTAAGCATACACTGAACTTAATTCGTGCAAATTTTTATTTGAAAAAAAAATAAAAATTAACCACGTTTTTGAGGTATAGTAGAGCCTCTATATAAAAAAATGTGGTTCAACGGCCGGATCGATAACTTGACAATGGTTGGTCGGAACAATAAAAATTTTAAAAAATTGATAATCTATATAAATGTAGGTATGATGTACGTAGCCGATATTCCGAATAAATGTTTTTCATAAATTGGGGAATGTTAAAAAGAGTGTAAATTTGGGGAAATGTTCACTCTTATCCGGGGGCTTAAAAAATACTAAATTAAAAAAAACGACTGCGTACAAGCATGCCTCCTGCAATTAGGGATATTTTGGCTCTTCAAATTGAAAATGTGGGAAAATCCTCTTTCCCTGATTCCGGGTCGAGAGAAGTCGTTCCGAGAAAAACGCGGTTGAAAGTTTTGGTATCGCATGTAACTTCGTCAATTTTCAATATTATAATTTGAATTTTTTTTCTCCACATTTTCTTGAATATCTATACTCTGAGAAAATGCTTTAAAAATCGATCTTTTCACTCGTCACAGTTGTGTCTCGCCTTAAACTTGGTTTTTTTGTGTTCCGTAAAATTCGAGCTGTTATCAAAGTGAACAAAAATTAACATTCCACGGTGAAATAAAATATCGATTGTTCACGAGTAGTCGAGGAACGTCAGCCCAATACGTTGAACCGAAATGAAATGTTTTGGAGCCGTTAGTTTAACTATACATCTACAAGATGTACAGTCTACTGTCAAAGTATTGATACTTGCTTTCCGGACACCCGGTACATACACATGTACTGTTTGCAGACATTGCAATGAACCGAATCGAGATTTCTCGGAACTTCCTTTCTAATTAATTCTCATCGAAAGCCAGATAACCTCCGAATCGTCCTTCTTGCAAGGCAGAGCGGAACCACTCGGATCAGAAGTTACTTTTGACAGGATCGATATCTCCATTTTTTTCGGTAGATTACAGAAAAGTAATCTCGAAGAAAAAAGTCTCCTGAAAATGTAAAAAAAGACTACGAAAAAATGCGTTGGAAAATAAAAAGATAAATGTCCGGGGTCAAACAATGTGCAGCGAATTTCAAGATGTTACATAAGAAATATTAATTTCGCGCTAATCTAAATGTACAATGAGATCAATTGCAGCCTTTTCGGACCTCAAATTTTCCAAAATTGCGTCTACGAGGCTGAACCACCTGGCATTTTGAATTTTTCCAACCAGTCCAAAATTGAGCAGATTCAAATTTTTTCTAAGCCGAATTCATCACGGCCATGGCCCACGGTGTCTCGTATAAAAATTCTCCTTTAGATCACTTTGAACCTTTGCAAAAGAAAAGACCTTAAAAAATCATTTGGTCTATTTGTTGTTTGAAAAAGCCCCGAAAGTTAGAGCTTTCGAGAAAAATTGGATAAAAAGCTGTTCGGCATTACGAGACTCCGTCTTACAGTGAAGAGATCGATTTTTCGACGTGGACAACGATAGAGATCGTCGAAACGCGACGCAAATACATTATCCTCGAAATATTTTATTTGAGTATAATCGTCAATTTAAACATGGGAACGCAGAGATTTCGAGAACACACACGCGCGTTTCATCAAATCGTTATGCATTGTGACGTAATAAAGAGTGTTTAGTATATATATATATATATATATATATATATATATATATATATATATATATATATATATATATATATGACTATACTCGTCTGGAACAGGGTAAACGTACACTCAATTTTGCTTCGTCCTCGATAATTACGATCATTATAACAATTATCAATTATTATCACGATTATCAATCGCCATTGTATAATTATGATAAACTAAATGATTCGATAAAAACGTCGTGAAGCTGACACCTCTCGCTGGAAGAGCCTAAATAATAATAATGTGACAAAGAGAAAATAAGATAACGGAGAAAAAGTGATCCGGGAATCAAGATAGGGAAAAAAATTATCGCAAGAGGCTAATCAATTTGATGATCGCGAAACGGAAACATATTTGTTCTTATTCTTTTTTTTTATGATGTGGATATCTGCATCCTTGGAATGCAACGAATGTTAATGCTTTTCCATCAGCTCACATTTATTTTACCAATTTAAAGTGCGAAAATAACTCAAACGATTTTTCTTATCCTCATAAGAGATCTACTATCGAAATATATTTTTAAAAATTGTAGATTGTATTACAAAGAGAGAAAGAAAAAAATAAACGTTGCATTCCAACGATGCAAACATCAACGCCATTTTTTTTACTTATTATTCTTTGACATTGACTATTTGCTTTTTGACGTCGCGACATTCACATTGACTGTTTTCTTTCAGAGCGTTGCGAGACTCGTCTGATCAATTGCAATGGTCTGAAGTTTGCATCGTTGCAATGCAACGGAAATTCTATTTTATATTCCTGTTTCAGATTCGATTCCTAGATCTTCAAATAAGCGACTTAAAAAATGATTGACGGATTTTCGTACTGATGATTAGCTACAATAAATTCGAGCAACAGAAAAATGACAATTTCCATTGAATTCCAACGACAAGCTGACAAGCGGAGACGGCGTTTTTTCCGCGTCTACGCGTATGGTCGTTTCCAAAGTTTATCACAGAAAAACATTTATATGTATACATGATGCGTAATGTATTTTTGTATGTATGTATTCTTTTTTTCTCCTTTTTTTCCAAGAAACGTTCAAAGCAGCATGAAGAAAATTAAGCAGTCTCGAATTGCGCCTTGCTAAGCGCACAAGAGAATGGAACGAAATCGAAAACAATAATCGACAGGTGCGCTGATTTAATTCAGCCCGCTGGAGTGGCGCTCGCAAATGATATCGACATGAATTTAGGGATATTCGATTGAAAAATGAAAAACCGCTGGTCTCAAATGTCAAGCGATTGAGACTTAAAACTGAGTCAAATGCTTCATTTGGAAAAAAATAAACGACTACGAACGTTTTTGTTGTAAGGGGCCATATCGGATAGTACATATCTTTGCCGCCAGAGCGCGTAGCATCGCGAGTATAGGCGCTTTTACACGAGACATAACAACTCTGGACGAAAGACTTGTACTCCTCGAGGAATGCCCCAAAATAGTGCAATTTGATAATCAGTCGGTGTAATTATCTTTTAACTTTAAGAATGAGCGCTGTCATACGCAGGATAACGCCATTTCTAAATCGTGCGTTTACGCAATGATGCGATGATTACGAATCTAGGAATGTTCGCCACTCATTTGTGAGTCGTGACGCGTGATACGAGTGACTTCGCAAGAAAACACAAAATCGAAAGAGATGCTATACTACGTGGACGCAATTACGTAATTGAAGTTTGCATCGTTGGAACGGAACGCAAATACATTTTTTTTTCATTTGCCCCATTTTGTCGGCAAATTGTCGATCACGTAAATCACTCGTACGTTTTTTTAGGATTCTCGTCAACGATTTTCAGCACGTGTAAAAAAGATTTTCGATTATTATTGAAAGTGAAGAAATCGAAGAAATAAAAAACGAAGTTTCGTTGCATTCCAACGATGAAAACTTCAACAACGCATGCAATTCGAGCTCCATCATTATTGTCGTACTGAAAGAGAGAAAAAATGTAACATATATTTATCTTTTTTTTCTTTCCCCACAGAATATTCGTAGGGTGTGTAACGTGTAGCATTGTATAGTTGTCAAACTCCTGGACTTCGTGCGACGCGCGTCGCCCGGAACAAACATATATGTCGATATACACAAACGGAACAAACACACGCACCCGTATATACGAAAGGGAGAAAAAAAAAGGAAGAAATTATCACACACGAGCTTGAAAAACATAAAACATTTTTGTCGTGACGTGAAAATCGCACACGCGCGTATGTAACCACTAAAAAAAAAGAAGAAAAAACCATGTATTACTTAAACCGTCTGTGGGTCTGCCTCGTCTTTTATAAAGTTCTTGCTATATTCAATGCAGATGTCTACAGATTTTTTTTTACGACCCTACAATCCCGTCCTGCGCAAATGGTGTTGAGAGTACAAATAAGTCTCCGCTGTTCGACGAAAGATGGCCCCACCAGCAGGTTATGGTTGAAATTGTCAGATGTAAAACGTCATGTCGTAAGGTTGGGCATCTGGCAAGACCATAACCTTGAAATATTAGCAACTTTGTATCAGCATCGCATAATTTCTTTCGTGCTAAAATGTCGAGTTTTGAGCCGAATAAGCCTCATTTGCGGGAACTCTTGCGTTTGGCACGAATCTCCTTCCAATAGAGCTTCCAATTCCGCGTCTTCGTTTCGGCCTTCCGCTACGTTCTTTGTCTTCGACGTCAAACTCACCGTTCTTAAACTTTTGAAACCACTCACGGCAACTTCTCTCACTTAAAGCAGCCCCACCATATGCTTCTACAAGCAGTCGATGCGCCTCAGCTGCAGATTTATTTGAATTAAGGCGTTACCCCCACTTGTAGCGCAAAAAAAGGCCTTTTTCATGAATTTTTTTAAAGAAAACTACAAAACTTTTTTAATCGATCAATATACCATCTTAAAGAACACATCTTGAAGAACTTTCAGTAATTTTTTATTGAAAAATATTACATTGTTTAGTGGCAAATGGCCGTCAATGAAATAATGTTTTTATATACACGGTTTGCGGTGACCAACATTGCGGCGAAGTGGATCATCTGAAAAAAAAAATCCGGATGGATTTAGTCAAATATAAGTATAAACTAGTTTTTAATCGAAGGATTTTAAAAAATATTCATTTTTCACAAAATGGCGGACAGTCAAAGTTAATGGTTCGATTTTAACGAAAAAAAACGGCCGTTTTTTTGCTATAAAACGAACATTTTTTTTCGAAAAAAAATCGAACGATTAAAGACTACATTTTTAGGTATTAAATAAGCCTGCAAAATTTCAAGAAGATCGGTTCATTAGTGTTCGAGTAATCTTGGTCACCGACTTCAGAAATGCCATTTTGAGAAAAACGCGTTTAAAGTTTCTCTTTCAACGCTCTTTCAACGCGGATTCTTCTCTTTCAACGCTCATATCTCAGTCAATTTTGTTCGGATCGACTTGAAATTTTCAGGACATATTCTCAGATACTTATACTTCAAAAAAATGCAATAAAAAAAATCGATTTTTTCAAAATCGCAACCCCTCAAAGAAGCAAAGAAGAGTTATAAAGTTCCCGCAAATGACGTTTATTCGGCTCAAAACTCGAAAATGTTCGCAAGAAAAAAATTATGTGATGCTAATGCAAAATCGCTAATATTTTGAGGTTATGGTCTTGCCAGATGTCCAACCTTAGGACATGACGGTTTACATCTGACAATTTCAACCATAACCTCCTCGTGGGGCCATCTTTTGGCAAACGGCGGAGACTTATTTGTACCCCCAATAACAATAATACTCCGCGTAAAATTGTAAAGAAACGAAAAAACGTCGAGAAACCTCGAAAATGAAAGGTAAGTCCATCAGGGAAAATCTGCTTCTCTTGATTTTTACGATTTTCCATGAGGAAACTGTGCCGACTTGTGTAAATTTAAATATACACAGTGGGTTGGAAAAAAAGTATTTTGCACATCACATCGCGCAGTTTTCTTTTCGTGGTTGGAGAGTTTTTTTTATGTAGACAGTATTGTTTTCTAGAGCGCTGTTTTAGAGGTGATGTTTAGGATGGAATAACTAAAAAAATAAATACACATGTTTATTGATCCTTCAAGAATATGAACAAATTTGTTTCTAAACGAAAAAAAAGGTATTCTAATGCACCTTTGTACGTTTGTTTACAACGGTGCGCGGAAAACGCCCCCACTAGGCGACCAGTGACGTAGATGTTGTATGAATCTGAAAAAAAAAGATTGTTGTGATGTTTGGTGGCCGGATGCAGCAAAAAAATGTTTACTATGTGGCGGCATGGTAAACATTACCGTAAAATGGGGTTGCTTTGAACAGGTTTTGGACGTTTCTTGTTGGTGCCTTTTTTTAACATCCTAAATTCCAACTTTTTTTTGCTTTGATAGAACAATGTGTTCTTTGGCTATCAAATGTATAAGAAATTCAAGCCCCATCACCCCCCTCAATTTTATATAAATATTTTTTAAAGTGTCAAAGTGACCTCGAATGTGGGGTTTCTTTGACGCGGCATTGAAATGCAACTTATGTCAAAGATTAAGGGTTACTTTGATATACCTTTGATTAAAAAATTAATATTTTATGGATTATACATGGAATAAAATTTAAAACAACGATTTTTTACAATCAAATTGTCATCTCCATTAAGTGGGTTTCGAAGCGAAAAAAGCATATGTTCTCTACTTAAAATAAAATCAAATATATAAATTATTTTATTCGAAATGTTAAGCACATAAAAGACGACATTGCAACAATATTTGTAAAAAAAATTCTTCCAACAATTCGGGAAATTCAGCCGGCGGTACCTGGTTTCCGGAGACCCCTAAAAAAAAAGTGTCCTCGTGGTACTCGGGATAACTCATGATAGCTTCATCTGAAATTAAAAAACTAATTTTTTCTGTTGGTAGATAAGCATAGCTCGTGATTGGAAGAAGGATTTTAAAAAATTGAATCTAGAACATTTAGCAGAGTCGTATGCAAAATAGATCAGCTTTTGGTACAATTTACACTACGTTGTAAAATTATCTAAACTGTCTTGTAAAATTAGTTGTAATAGAAATAAAACCTTCGTTCAATCACTAGTCAATGCTATCTTGAAGAAGTGTGCAAAATTTCACTAAGATCGGTGCATTCCTTTTTGAGAAATCATGTCCACCGACTTTAAAAATAATGTTCTGAAAAAAATGCGATTAGCTGCGTCGCTCCCGGCCGGTATTTTTCAACGGGGGGAATTCCCAAAGGCTCTCTCTGCTACACTTTTACTCCGATCGACTTGAGGGGCCAGTCCACTTTGAAAATTTCACAAAATCGAAAGCAAGCAAGACTTGAAGAAATCGACGATGATGAGCAATCAGAAGGGATTTTGACGGTGCAGGAATTGACGATTGAGTTTAGGTAAGATTTTTTCACAGTATAAACTTCAAACGCGTTTTTCTCGAAACACCGTTTTCAAAATCTAGCTCCATCGTATCTCTAAAACTAATAAACCGATTCTCTTGAAATTTGAACCACATATTGTAAACATGATTCGCAACAAGATGACCCTCGATGGTTTTGAAATATTGATTTTTACTCTTTTTTTTTCGAAAAACTGCGGAAAAAACGCGATTTTTTTACTTTTTTCGTTTTTCATCTGCCATTTTTTTATTTGTTGATAAAACTTTATATCCGAGGGTCATTTTGTAGCTGGTGTCATACTGAATCTAATGGACGTTGATTTTTTTTGTTTCAGACAAGCCGTTGCCGAGTTGTGATGGAGCTACCTAGTCCACCTATTTTTGAGGCGTTACGTTAAACTATAGTTTTTGTACTTAAAAATGAATAAAAATGAATTAAATTTTTTTTAAATGTATTTCAAGACTTTATTTATCAAGCCCAACAAATTTTATATTTACATCTTTTATAAAATCCTCAAAAAAGATCGCGAAAACAGCCTTTTTTCGTGGCTCCAAAGTAGACTGGCCCCTTAAAACTTTCGGAGAATATTCTAGACATATTGTACTATTGGATGATAAAAAAAAAATTAATGGATTTTTTTAAATTACCCAAACCCACGTAACCCCTTAATAAAACATTTTACATAAAATTATCAAGTACCTAGGGTACTATTAAACGCACTCAATTAGCCTCATAATTATAATTGAAAACAAAATCAACTTGAACAACATTATAATAAACTTGAACTACAGGCACACATTTGAACAGTATTTTGGCGCTCTGTTAGAGTAGCCCCAAAAACTGTCGAAGTTACCCTTAATGTCAATTTAACCCCGTTTCGGGGTAATTGTAAATTTTTCCTTTCTTCATGAGCATTCTATACGAGTCGTATAAAGAAAAAATCATTCCGACTCAATTCTGCTACCGTGCTGCATTGAAAAACAGTCTAGGTTTGTGCCAAACCCAATCTTAATCGGCCGATTGGTTATCGAGGTATCGTAGTGGGGATTTGAAAAGCATAGTTTCGATAAAAACGTATTTAAAGTTGCTGCGTGTCGGCCGCGCTTCCCGAGCGTCCTTATGATTTCTATAATTCAGCTAATTTGATAAGTATCATTTAACGGTTTTTACAGACGTATTCAGAAAGGTCTGTAAAATTCTCAAATTAAATTTAAAAAAGATTTTTTAAACTTCTAAACGACAACACCGCCTTAAGGGGCTATACCAGTGTGACACTTTTAAAAAATCGATGTTTTTTTGCCTTTTTCGACAGTTTATACTTTCAAGAATATGAGATGAGATTTTTATACTTTCAAGAATATGAAATGAGATTTTTCAAATTTACTGACATTGTAACTCAAAGAGCAATTGTCCGATTGACTTGAAATTTGATCTGAGTACTCTTGAATACATTTACTCTACAATGACGTAGGATATTTTTGATTGGATAAAAATTGACGATTTGGCATTGAAGAAAAACGACCATTTCATAGGCAAGAAAATATAACTATTTTCATAACTACGCCATTTTGTTAGATTTTTATATTTTTCGAAAATCCTACGTCCTTGTACAGGAAATACATTCCAGTTTAACGACATTTTTTCCCTTTTCGGTTTCAGCTACTCAATCGGCCGGAATCATGTCAGCAGTGGAGAAACTTTTTTTTCGCGCCTCCGAAGGCAACGCATAAGTCGCTTGGATCTCAATATTTTTTTACGAAAAAAATATGTAATATAGGTCAAATACAGCCAAATATATTCTTCATTTTCCGAAACAATTAATTGAGTACTTTTCATCCAAAAAATTCTCGAAAATCACCCAACTTTTCAGCGTTCACACTGGTATAGACCCTTAAGGTGTCTGCATAAGCTTGAAATTTCGAAGATACCATTTTTTATTACAGTGTTTTATAGCCGCGGATTTTAAATTTAATTTGCAACGAAGTATTTGTGAAAATTAATCAAATTGACCCAGTTATGACGATTTTTGTGAAATGCAGATCGCCCACTGGGCTACCGCCATGGAGCCCTTGCTACCCTCTTTTCTTATGCGTTTTTCTCAAAACTGTTTTGTAAAGCGGTGTAAGTCGTATCTGAAGCTCAATTTGCCAGATTCACTTCAAGTTCGGTCAAAGCATGATTCGTAACATTTTCTATCGTATGACAGATGATTTTTCGTTATATTTATTCGTTTGTAAATAACAAATGATTAAAGTTATTTCTTTTCGGTCGAAAATCGAACTTTCTATTCTACAGCTTGCCATTTTCGTAACTTTCAAAATTGCTAAAGGGTATCCGATCAGCCTAAGATCACCCTAATTGCCATAGCCACCTACACCGATTGACTATCCAGCAGCGGCAGCACGTTACTTAAATAATAATAACGTCATCAAGGGGTTCCACCACTGTAGAATTATCAAAAAATTGATTTTTCTTTTTGGCTTAAGAGATGCTTCGAATATGGGAAAAAAGTTTGGTGCCTGTAAAAAAAGAGGCCCACAGGCGTGTATGTGTCTGCGGTGGACGTGGCTAGTCCGTGTGCGAGACATCGACACGGTTTTCTCGGAACACAATTTTTCAAAACGGCAAGCAGCATAACTCCAACGGTTTTCATTCTATTCACTCCAAATTTTGCGCAGATCTCTAAAATAACGTTCAGAAGAGAAATACGTACGGGATTTTCCATGCGTTCATTATAACATTATTTATTAACAAATGGTCGTACTCTTTTTCTGTCAAAAATTGAGTTTTCACTTTAAATGCTTGCCAATTAGACAAAAATTAATATTTTAAAAATCCCTTACGTATTTCTTTAGCTATACCCATGTAAATTAATAGAATGAAAAAATGGCACTTTCGAATTTGCATCAGTTATCCTGCGTGCCGCAGAGCGTCTCAAATTCAACATGCCTCGCGAAAATGGCTCCAGCGTCGCCATTTTGTATAATTTTTTTATATACATTTTTTTTGGTCACTTAAAGAAATGACTAATAACACCCTTGAATATTATTATCCCCTCACTTGTCCTTGCACCGAATAAAAAAATCGCGAAAAAAACGCTTAATTTTAGACGTTTACGATGCTGTTACCCCTTAAGGCTAGATTTAAGGGGAGACGACAAGGGCCGAAAGCCCCAATGAAAGAGGGGCTTCCACATTAAAAATGTTTAGGTCAAATTTGCCTAACGCATGCTATGTAATACATAGTGGAAAAAAATCACCGCAGCGATCTGACAAAGAAAAAAAGTTGTCACACTGTCAGAAGCACGTTTTTTTAAATAACATTTTGAAGCGTATTTCTGTCAAAAATAATGAAAAACACCACACACGATTAATTCTCTATGAATGAATATACTCCATGGATTAATTTTTTTTTTATTTCACGTGAGCCAACCATTTATTTCTTAAAATTTGGCGGTGTATCCGAAGAAAAGAAATATTCGTTTACGTATATTGTTTTTTACACACCGACCAGTATATGCTATTTATCTACAAACAGAATTTACACTTTAGAATTGGATCAATGAAGAGCGAAAAAGCTTTTAAATTGTTGTCTAAATCATGCGTAGTGTATAGTATATAATTACGCTATATACACTACAAAGTATATAGTTACAGGCTGAAAAAAATTAATCGACTCACGTGAAAAAAAAAAGGAAAAAACATTGTAATTATAATGGAATTTGGCTAATAGCAGGTAACGTCTCCGTCCTTCAAACAACGTGTGTTGCTTGCAAAGGTCTTGTTTTTTCGCAATAAATTATTTTAACACTTTAAAAAAAATGCTCATCTTGTTTGAAAAATAAATAGTAGCCCCCCACTTCTTCGTTTCCCCAGACCCTCCATATCTTTAAATTCGGCCCCAAACTTTATTGTCTATCAACATTTTTCAATAAAACGAAACTCAAACTCGGCAAGACTATGAATTAATAGTGTGTGAAATCCCAACCTTGTCCTAATACTCTCGTGATTGAAAATACCAAAAAATATTGACGATCGAACGGTTTTTTGGGCGTCAAGCTTATGCAGACCCGCTAAATGAAATCGAAATAAACTGTAACGAATAATTGTGGTACAAAATACACAATAACTACATATTAGTTGAACATTGATGGGCTATGCCTCATTATAACAGTCGAAAACCCCTAATTTTTGGGATTTTTTGTCTCAAAAAATAATGATGAAACATTTCTGCAAAAATTCGATATTTGAAAGAGTATCATCTGAAAAATACTCTGTAATTTTTTTGTGTTAAAATATTTCATTATAATCGATTTCGAAGCAAATTATCTAACACAAGAAAATCAAACAAATTTCTTTAGTATATTACTGTATCCTATGATTAATAAAGGGATTTCTGAAATATAAAATTTGAAATAAAAGGTGCGTGTTCGTAGTGAGTGTCTTGATTTTTTCGAAAAAGGGCATTTTTTGTTCATAAAATCGAACGTATGCATAGGAAAGAAATCCTTCGATTAAAAACTATATGTTCACATGCAGCAAAAGCCCTAAAAACTGCAGACAGATCGATGCAGTAGTTTTTTAAATGTTTTGCTCACCGACTTTGAAAAGTTTCGAGACAAAAGCGTTTTAAGGCAGGATTCTACTTTGAAACTTTGAAAAAAAATTTTTTTTTTTTTTTTTACATTTTTCGAAAGTAAATATGTTCAAGAATGTTTGGTCAAAATTTTATAAAGTTCCAAGCAGTCTAACTATCCTTTTTCGCCTTTCGAACGCACCTACCTCGTTCAGACGGCTGGTGCAAGTATAAGAAGGCCGCAGCAAACAACGCTTTAAAAAATTATAAACATCCTCCTGCTCTTGCTAGTGACGTACAAGAGGTGCTGAAGCCGATCTACGAAGATCTAACAAAAACGGAATTACTGGAGAGATGTTTGGGTGGAAACACTCAAAATAACAACGAATGTTTCAACTCTACAGTTTGGGCTATGGCACCGAAACATGTCTTTAATGGCAAAAAAATCGTCAAAATTGCGTGCCTCACTGCTGCCTGCGTTTTTAATGAAGGATTCAGCCCAGTTTTAAAAATAATGGAAGTCATGGGCATTACAATCGGCCCAACCGTCATGCAGTTCGCCACTATGCGCGACCAACATCGCATCGTTCGAGCGAACCGCCGCTCGACTGAGGCTTCTAAGGAGGGCAGAATTTAAAAAAAAGGCTAAATTGGATGAAAACACCCACCTGGAACACGTCGAAGGCATATTATATGGCCCAGGCATCGCTGATTGAGGGTAAGATCATTTTTTCTACGATTTATCACTCACCAAAACTTTAAACGCATTTTTCTCGAAACGACATTTTCAAGTACCGTAGTCGTGATAACTCAAAAAGTACTGAACCGATCCTTATGAAATTTGGAACACATATTCTATATGTGTGTACCAACCGACCTAACTACAATCAACTTAAAATTTTGATTAGAACTATTTTTTTATTGCAAAAAAAGACCCCAAAAAAACGCATTTTTTCGTATTTTAGCCGCCATTTTGTTAATTTTGCACGTATATAAAATATTCTAGTTAGGTCGGTTCCTGAAGACATACTGAACATGAAACTATTTGATTTTTTTGTTTCAGACCATCCGTCGGGAAGATTTCACGACCACGGCAACGGTACCTGCTTTTCGAGGCGTTGGCTTTAAACATATTTTACGTGTACAAAAAATGAATAAAATACATTTAAAAAATTTGTTTTATGTACTTAAAGAGTGTATTTATTGAACAGTTTAAACCCCATATCGATATCTTTAATAGTATTCTCAGAAAAAATTCACGAAAATAGCGTTTTTTTCATGGTTTCAAAGTAGAATCCTGCCTTAAGGGGCTATACCAGTGTGAACGCTGAAAATTTGGGTGATTTTCGGGAATTTTTTGGAAGAAAAATACTCAATCGAATGTTTCGGAAAATTAAGAATATATTTGGCTATATTTGACCTATATTACATAATTTTTTCATAGAAAAATATCGAGATCCAAGCGACTTATGCGCTGCCTTCGGAGGCGCAAAAAAAAAAGTTCCTCCACTGCCGACATGATTCCGGCCGATTGAGTAGCTGAAACTGATAAAGGAAAAAATGCCGTTAAAGTGGAAGGTATTTCCTGTACAATGACGTAGGATTTTCGAAAAATATCAAAATCTAACAAAATGGCGTAGTTATGAAAAAAGTCTGTTTTCTTGCCTATAAAATGGTCGCTTTTTTCAATGCCAAATCGTCAATTTTCATCCAATCAAAAATATCCTACGTCATTGTACAGTAAATATATTCAAGAGTGCTCAGTTCAAATTTCAAGTCAATCGGATAATTGCTCTTTGAGTTACAATGTCAGCAAATTTGAAAAATCTAATTTCAAGAAAAACGCGTTTAAAGATTTAACTATCGATTTTTGCAAGATAAAATCATATTGGTATAAATGATATAAATGATAATGATATTCTTGAAAGTATACACTGTCGAAAAAGGCAAAAAAATCGATTTTTTTAAAAGTGTCACTCTGGTACAGCCCCTTAAGTTTCTAACGACGTTCCGAGCGTTCCGACGGACGTTGACATAACAGCCGGAAAATCTGTAATTTTAGATCCGGTGACCTTGAAATTTTCTGGGAACATTTATAAGATGATGGACTGTCAAAGTATATTGGTTTCGAAGAAAGTGATTTTTCGGCTTTTACAACTGGGCATAACCCCTTAACGCTTCGAATAATTGCACAAGCAAATGACTTCGGAACTCTACTTAATGCGTGTTCCGACACAGCATGGAAGATTTGATTATATATGCACTCGATGGAAACGCAGCGATATCGTCCGCGCGCGAGTCGAACAGCTAACAGCTGACCAAGCTATTCGAACAGTCCGCAATCCGCTTCCGACCGTTGACCAGGTGGTCGACGTGGCACGGTCAACGTGGAAATGAATCTTAAGCACCACCTGCGTTTCTGTAATTAAAATAACCGCATCGTTCTAGTAGGCAACGCCCGATTTACTAAACTCGCGCTGATACGCAAGCGTACGTAACCTCAAATAGAGAATCGCCGTGCTGCAGTTACGAGACTCGCTCCGATCGCGTCGTCTGCTACAGCGCGCGGCTGTACAACAGAAAAATAGTAAAACCGACCATAGTTTCATCACCGGAGTATCCTCGTGAGTTTTCGAAAAATAATCATGTAAAATAGAATTCGCGGGAGTAAAAGTGCATTCGGAGAATTTTTTTCCGTTCCAACCAAACTCGTCGGCTTTTTTCACCAGTCGTTGTGACTTATAAAAAAACGTTCCTTAGAACCAATCACTTTTTTTTTCGCCGCTTGTGCAACCGGATCGCAGAACATCGAATTTCAGATGACACGACATAAAACACTCCGTCCATTTTGTTTTCGTCCTTTTATTCCAATTGGGCTGTGCTAAGTGGAAAAATAAATCGGCGGCGTACGTCCGAGAACCCGGGGGACTTAGACGGCGTACGAACGACGTTGACAAAACTCAGCAGCCATGAGTACCAGCTTGTCGCAATGCTTGAGCAACAGAAGGTTGATCGTGGATGGACTAGCTCTGATGTTCGGCGTCGGAGCTTGGATCGGCGTAAATGGTATTTACGTGCAATTGCCGCTACTGGTGAACACGGCGCCAGAAGGATGGAGTCTGCCGGCTCACATGGTCATGCTCGTACAAATCGCCAATCTGGGTCCCATTCTGTATACGCTGTACACAAAGTGAGTGTCGCAGATCCAATATACGATTCGAGATTCCGTTCCTCCCAAAAATGTTGCTTGACTTCGCACTCATAGGATTCACTAGTATCATTCATGATTTATCTTATTATTTGCAGTCGATTGGTTCGTCGGAATCTCATCAATTTTCTGTATTTTTTTCTTACTGGAGTATTGCGATGACACGGTCAGGATTTCATATACAATTAATACCTGATCTTGCGAAGTACGAGGATTTTATTTCGTGAAAAATATTGATAAACAATTAAGTCTATTCCTTTAACGGGAAGGTAGAGGTTTCGGTGTGAAAAAAAACGCTTTTTTGCGAATTTTTTTCAGCTATATGGATAGAGTAAATTTATTGAAACCTTTTGTACATTGTTAAGTGTCATTTCAAGAACTTTCCGTGAGATTTGTACGCGAAAATATCCACAAACAAGCCGGCGACAAAGCTTTTCCAAGAACGCCTTTGGAAAAACACGATTTGCGGTCTTCACTGTATCTCAGCTAGAAATTATCTGAAATCAAGTACCATCAAAATTTAGTCGAAGTATCATCAAATCCTCCCCCCAACGGTCTTTGATAATTTTTTTTTTCGTTTCTAAATTTTTTGTGGTCATGTAAAGTGAAAAGTGCTATTTTTCACGAAAAATTCCGTCATTTTGGGGGTGGAAAACCCTCTCAATGTGAAAAAAAATCTCAAACTAACCGTTGGGGGGAGGTATTTTACATGTAGAAAGTGTGTACCAAGTTCGAAATAAATCGGTCATGTAGTTTTCAAATGGCAGTGAACACGGACTTTGAAAAAGTGGTTTCGAGAAAAACGCGTTTGAAGTTTAGAGAAGTCGGAGCTACAGTGTTAGAGGAGCGGGACTAAATAGTCAATAACTTCGGGAGTTTTGCTCTGATTGACTTGAAATTTTGGGATTATATTCTTGAAATGTTTATAAGAAAAGACAAAGAAAATCGATTTTTCAAAAGTGCAAACCCCTACCCTCCCCTTAAACAAAGTGCCGCCGTTGCTGCATGGCCAACTGGTGGAGGTGGATCTAGCAACAAGGGCAATCCGGAATGAAAAATAATATAATGTACTCTTGTACAAATGTATAATCATTAAACTTTCATAGGAACTGATACTTTTTCGAATTAAACAAATTACGAAAATAGCAAGCTGTAGAAAACAAGTTCGACTTTGACCAAAAACACAGCTTTGATAATATCTCATTAACAAATCGGTGAACGCTTAAAAAAATCATGCAGTCGTACGATAGAAAATGTATGAGACTGAAGTTTGATGGAGTTAAAGTTTGCATTGTTGGATTGCAGCGAAAATTCTATTCTATTTCTCATTTCTATTATGAACCAAAATCATCTTTCGCAGATTTAGGTTGCAGATAGCTAAATGAGGATTCTTAAAAATGGTTTTCTGAATTTTGTAGCTCAGATCTACTATAGGAAATTTGAAAAGATAAAAACAAAAATTTCATTGCATTCGATGACGCAACTTCACCGTCATGAAGTTTGCATTGTTGGAGTGCAGTGAAAATTACTATTTTTTTTCTTGCTCGAATTTGATTTTGCCACGCAGCTACGAAAATCCTCCCACCATTTTCTAGTATGCTAATTTGGAGGTCCGCAAACGAAATTTGCAAACAAATATTTCATGTAATAATGAAAATTACGAAATACATGGACGAATATGAGTCTTCGTTGCGTTCCAACGATGCGAACTTCAACACCATGAAAATATTATAAACTATGCTCTGTTGGAATTTGAAGTGAATCAGCTGAATAGATTTTGAGAAAGGGTAAATTGTGGTGAGGCGGTTGGCCATAGCACGGTGGACAAACCGACCTTTCACAAAAATCTTCATGCCTCGGTCAATTTTCAGATTTAAGACAAAATCTTTATTGCAAATCAAAGTGAAGAACCTAGACAATAAAGAATAGGGTTTACGTTTGTTTGAAGCTTCTTTTCAATTTCTCATTTCCAGTAGTATCCAAAATCATATTTTTTTTCAGATTCAGGTCGTCGAGCGCTAAATAAGGATCCTGAAAAAATATTTGCGTGATTTTCCCAGGTCGAATCTGATAAGGCAAATTTAGAAAATTGAAAAGGAATCATTGCCCTTGCATTTCAACGATGCAAACTTCAATGTCATAATGAAAAAATCGTAGTTTCTAAATTTAAAGCTTCTTCAGGCCCCCTGCTGAGCTTTTCCAAAGTCGAGGCCTGTCCAAATCGCTTCCTCGCACCTAAAAAAACTGTTTTCAAGATACAATTTTCCCAAATACAATTGTGGCTACTCTGGTAGCACAGGATTCCTGAAGGACACATTAGTTCGTAAACTCAACTTGCATTGTGCTTGCTTTTTTATTGGTGTCGCACAATTACTCGATTCATCAAGTACCGTCAAACCGATTGACAGGTCTTTATGCTCCATCTCAGTTTTACTATAAATTTCAATGATGTTGAAGTTTGCATAGTTGGAACACAACGAAAACGAATTATTTTTTATTATTCAAATTTTTTTGAATAATATTGTCAAAACCACTTTTACTGTCCAACCACGTTTATTGTCAAAACCACTCAAACGTTATTACGTATTCTTATTGGAGATTTACTACCTCAATCTGCAAAAAATGAAGGCTGTGGCCAAGCATACAAATGAAGAAATGAAAACCGAACAAAAAAATCGTTGCATTCCAACGACGCAAAATTCAACGTCATAAATTTGAGGAAAAAAAGAGATTTTAGTCATGTCCATGCTTGGGGACCGACGTATCTAATCTTAAATTCTTTTTGACGATCAAAAAAATACCTCCTGTCTTCAGTACTCCATTGATTGCTACCCATATGGAAAACCGGGAAAATTAAGGGAATTTCTTTCCTTCTGGAATAATCAGAGAAAAGTCAAGGAATTTTGGACATTCTCTGGAATTTTCTCAGAATTTCCTTTTTGCAAGAATTACGAAAAATAAATCCGGCTTGACAAAAAAACTGAACAGTATAAAAATAAATATTTTTAATATTTATATTATTCTTCATTATATACAAAAAAAAGTTATATCAGTGCTAAACATGGAAAATTTTTAAAACTGAGAACGAATTAACTGTAGTGCTCTATACATTTGCAGTCGATCTGTCGCTACACAACCGCATCATTATCATTATAGATAAGTGTTTATATTTATTTTTTATTTATTGTCACCGACATAAAAAAATTCTGTTCATAATAAAGATCAGATTCCGCATTTGCTTTTAATGTATTTTTATCACTTTACAATGTTTAAGTTATTTTTCAAAATTCAGTTTTTCAAAAATTTTATTTCAATTTTTAACATTTCCATATATTTGATCTTAAAAAAAATGATGTTATCCAGTTCGACATAATTTTCCAATGGAAGGATCGATATAAGAATTTCCTTTGTTTTTTCAAGTCGGTTAAAAATGTCATGTTTTTGTTTCACAAAAATGATTCATTGCTATTTCCGCGTATATAATTTTTCCTGTATAGTTTGCAACGTTTACAAATACTGGTACGGTTGAAACGAGACTTAACTTGGGGTCTTGAACTTGAATAAATATATATTTGATGAAAACAAAGTGTTCTTTATTTGACCCTAATCTGGGTAGTTTGCAAAACCTGGATCTTTTGCAAAATCTGAGGAAAACCTGGAAATGTCAGGGAATTTCTGACTCAATAATGCGTAACAACCCTGGACATTGCACGCTCGGGATTTGAACTTACACGTTACCTAACTTTACTCTTACTATGTAACGGCTCCAACAATCCTTACTGAGCGATCTGTGAGATCTATTACCAAATCTAAAAGAATTTTTTTAAAACAATGCAGCATATTATTCTTTATCATGACCTCATTAAGGCGGTCCTCTAGTTTCTCGGCTGTTTTTTACGGCTTTTTCAATAATTTTTTACGGGAAAAGCATCGAAATAATCAATCTCATTGTATTTGCATAATCTTTATTAACATTTAAATAAGCTTTACAAATTTTTTGAAGTCAAAATATATAATAGAATAAAAGTTATAGTGGCCGACAGGAAGACATCAAGTAAAAGAGGTGCTTGACGGTGACCAAGATTGCGGCTGTTCTGCTTATCTGAAATCAAAAAACCAAACGGCATTTTAATCTTCATATTTGAGACTAGCGATTAAACTAGAGTGAATTCTAAATTACAAAAATTGACTTTTTTATACACTTTTGAAAATTACATTCTATTTTTTACTCATTTTTTCTTAACTTTTTCGCTCGTACAAAAAAAACTATCGAAGCAATCATGATAATCCTAGTTCAATCGTTGGCTTATAACATATTAAAGATGCTGTATAAATTTGAACAAGATCGGTGCAGTAATTTGTGAAATATCGTGGTCACCGTTTCGAAAAATGGTGTTTCGAGAAAAACGCGTTTGAAAGTATACCTGCTCCGTATACCTGCTCCGTTTCAGGACCGTAACTTGTGAACCACTTCGAATATCGAAAAATCCTTTGGCACACATTTTCTACACATGTTGTAGATGTGATTTATGAAAAAAAAAATCGATTTTTTCGACCCGAGAAACTAGAGGACCGCCTTAATACTGTAAAATCATAGTGCCTGTCTATACAAACGTTTTTTTCTTGCTGAAATTCAGCTAAATCGACAAAACACAATGCTGTTGTGATATCTATGATTTTCGGTATTTTTGTGTGTTTGTCTGTTTGACCAAAGTTGGTTCGAAAACGGCTGAAACCTTTTTGCTGAAATTTTGATACGTTGAAATGTGCGCTTCCGAAACTTCGCTGCTCTTCGTTTTGTCTGGATCCGTTAAGTAGAATCCGAGAAAAAACGATATTCTTGATAAAAAGACATTGGTGCGTGACACCCTTCATTTGTGAGGAAGCTCTTCAGTAAATCATCAATCTAAAGTAGTTTCATCAGCTTTGATTATTATCTGACCCAATCGGTCACGTTTTTTTTCTGTTCCCGTGATTATGACCGCGTATAAGGCGATGTTCAAAACGGTTTTTTAACCTCTACAAAAAACAAACGTATTCAAACGTATAGTAAATGTGTCTTTCCTAAAAACCTCAGTCCATAATGACGTTGAAGTGTGCATCGTTGGAATGCAAAAAATAATCAATATTTCTGAATTTCCTTCATTTCTTTTGGTAGATTTTGCCTCAAAAAATCCCGCAACAATTTCCCATGATACTTATTTATCGTTCTACAATATAAATTTACAAAAAAATATTCGAATAATGATAATAAATTGTTTAAATCATTTTATTCAACCACGTTTTTAAAACGAACTAAAAAGTATAAAATAATTTCTTCTAGCCCCATACGGATTTATAACCCAATACAAATTCCTAACCACATACAGATTGTCCTGAAAATTTGTGATTGTGAAATTTGAATAGCTATGAAAATACTTGTAAGATTTAAAGTGAAAACCGTGGGGCCCATGTAATAGATAATTGATGCATGAATGCACCTAAGTCACTAACAATTTTTTTACACTGCAAATGAGTGAGACTATTGTCTGAGTTTTCTCAACGACAGCTACTCCCTACGCTCCTTACTATTGTCTATGCATGCGCCCCACGTTTTTCGTTTTAAATCTTACAAGTATTTTCATAGCTATTAAAAATTCACAATCACACATTTTCCGGACAATCTGGATGCAGTTAGAAATCTGTATTGGGTTATAAATTTGTATGGGGCGAGGAGAAATTATGTTATACTTTTTAGTCCGTTTTAAAAACGTGGTTTAAAATTGTTTTTTTTTAATTAAATAATTTTATTTTCTGCTTTTTAGTCTTGTGTGTGTGAAATGTTGCTTCTCCTTCTTTAGGCGTCGCTTTCCTTAGGGAACTGTCTCCTTGACCATCGTAGAAATCGTCACTAATGCACTATTCACTATTATTATCATTATTTAATTTTTTCTCTTTCACTAAACTATATTTTTTATTTCTTCATTAATTTTTTTCACAATTTGTTTTCTCTTTTTCTCTCTTTCTGTGACAGCCTTGCCTGTCCATTTAATTGTCTGTGATTCAGATCTGAGCTCAAAGTTTCAGATCTGAGCTGTTGAAAATGTCAAGCCTCTAGCTCATCCGGAAGTTAGTTTAAAATTGATTGTAAAATTCGTACCGAACAGACAAACAGACAACAAGCAAAGTGAGTTAATAAAACGTGGTGAAAAAGAACTTCCGTTGCATTCCAACGATGCACACTCGAACGAAACACGTAAAATCAATTTTTTTCGCTTTTCTCGAGAAAAAATATTTTCAAACGAGAATATCTCAGAAGTTGTTAATTTCACGATCCGGTCAATGCATAGACAGATTTCTCGAATAATTGGCTATCGATTTTTAAAAAAGCCATCGAAATACGACTATTTTACTGGGAGTTATGTTCGAAAATCTGAATGGGGTCCCACAAACCCGAGTGTGGCAAGTATATCCCGAAAAAATAAGTGTGACATCCTAGGGTTAAGGGGCCACATCTACTTGGAGGGACGAAAAAAATAGCCAAATACGATTTTCTTTTCTGGGAAACGATTGGTAAAAAAGAAACGCATTATTTTTTAACACAAAGGTACACATATTGAGAGCCATTAAAAAAAAGATCACCAAAAAATACACAAAAACAGCAAAGACATGGTCGATGGCAGCTGATGACATTGTTTCGCAGCGTTTGGCGGTGACCACTCCCCGGCCCAAACGGTCCATCAGAAATTTAAAAACCAAACGGGATATTCAAGCTAACAATAAATACGAGACGACGTTTGTCGATTTCTAAAATCATTTTTTTTACAACGTGGTGACCTTATGAAACTGGTGCCTAAAAAATCTATAGAAAAAAGTCGCCATTTTTACGTAACTGTTAAAAAAAGACAATCGGTTTTAAAAAGTGAGATCGTCAACGACCTTCACATGTTTCTCATCGTATCTACTGTAAATTTGGAATCGATCCATCAAGTGGTTCTCGACATATCGCGTCCACCAACTTTGAAAACAGTGTTTCGAAAAAAACGCGTTTGGAGTTTGAAGTATGGTTAGAAGCTGTAGCTCATTCAATGTTAGGAACACTTCAATGAAATTTTCAGGGATCATACCTAAAAAGTTATATTATCGAATAAAAGTATTTTTGGAAAATGCAATTGACCCACCTAGGTAGTGGTAGTAAGTAAGTAGTTTTATTCAGTGTTCTTTTGATTACATTTGGTTACAGCTTGCCTTTGGCTTTTTTTATCAAACATGCGTGCTGAGATCCTCGGTGATTAACAATTATTTGCCTTACGACTATTTGGTGTTGTTTAAATTTTTGATACTTGTGTTTTCGGTTACGCGATTATTTAAGGTAATAAGGACGATGTGATGTGATGGGGGGGGGGGGGGGGTTATTTACAAATGAGTGATAGTATGATTGAGCTCTCTAACGTCTCTGCTCTAATACCGAGTTTTGAGATCTTGGGATCTCGTTATTAATTCCGGTTAGGTTGTTGTCAAGGTCAGTTAATTTTTGCAAGTATGTAGTAAAGTTAGTCGTGGCTCTTTCTCTAAAGCTTGTTTCGCCAAGCATCTCGTAGAGGCCTTGGGTGGGAAAGCTTCGTGGCAAGTTCCCCGCTATTTTTAACATTTTTTCATACGCTATTTCTAGTTTATTGAGATTATTGACGCTGTACAGTGGATATGAGCAGCCCATTCCGTAGTCTAAGATTGGTAATATGCATGCTCTAATGAGTTTGTATTTTACGTGCGTGTCAATTTTGCTGTTCCAGCTGATAATTCCGGATAGCATATATGCTATTTTTCGCGTTTTATTTATTATTGTTTTGGTGTGGCATGCGATATTCAATGTGCAGCGAAGATCTATGCCTAGGTATCGAATCCCGTCTAGTATTGGGATGTTCTCGTTGGACCTACCTAGGTAGATTTAGCCCGCTAAGGGAGACTTTGTCCTTGGAGTGCCATATTTCAGGTGTTTACATTTTATTTTTTTCAAAGGAAACGAGTAAAGCTTTTTGAGTGCGGTTTTTTTCTTGCTTTTATTCATGATATACAGAACGTTAAAAAAATTTTTTTTGAAAAACAAAACCAAAATGGCGGCCGTTGCAGCTCCGCGAAAACAGGTCCTCAAATCGCGGGAGGTAAACGGCTGACATCACTGCCCCCTCTTTGTTGATCTGAAACACAAATTCAAAGCATATTATCAATCTGTGACCCTTTGGTCATGGAATGACGGATGGGTTTTTCGTTTAGTACAAATTTCGGAAAATGGCGGCAATTTAAAAAAAATCGAATTTTCGCGTTTTTTTCGCATAAAAAGATAAATAATAAATGCAAAAATGTATCTATCGAAAAAACGATCCGTCATTCCGTGAAGACATATTTTCTGAGTATGCTCTCCAAATTTCAGGTCGATATGTTAATTAAAGCGGTCAGGAGAATGCCAGCCATTTTTAAAAACGTGTTTTCGAGAAAAACGCGTTTAAAGTTTTGTAATGTGTTTACACAAATGTGTTTATAATTACCGCTAATCGGCAATGCCTGGTCCACAGAGGCATCCCTCCTCTTCTTCTAGCTGCTCATGTTGAGCCGCTAACATCTCCCGCTGCATTTCAAGGACAAAGTCTCCCTTAACACCATATCCCATAACCCTTGATACCAGACCCTAAAATCCAACCCAGCCCTACACACAAATCAAATTTGCGCCATCTACGAAAATTATGTTTACTACAGAACACCATAATTAAGGCCTTAGGCCACAGTAAGGGGTATAAAATCACGTGCGAATTAAACAAATTTTTTCACATGAAAAAGTGATTCACTCATAAAATTAAATACACATCTATTTAGTATTTGTTTTCGATGTACAAAATGACCGGCTACTAATATTTTCATTGGTTATCTTTTTTTAGGCGCTCCGCGGCGTGACATTTAGCATCCACAATTTTTTACCTAGAACAAAAAACAAAAATTCTCGTCAATCTACATTAGAATACCTACCGAAGTACGTACGGAATTTTAAAATATTGTTTTATTCAAAAGTTGTAGGTATTTGAACTTAAGAAATGAATTTTCAGTGAAAAATTTCGATACAACTGCTCATAAACTGCTCATAAAATGAAAAGTTTTCGATTAATCAGAAATTCCGTAGGTACTTCTCTGTGAAATGCAATTAGGAACATAACTTTTAAATTTGGAGTAAATGGAGTGAAAATTGTTGAAGTTATTTGTCACGCCAATTGGAAAAAAGCTGTTTCGAGAAGATTCGAGTAGTCGGCCATTTTATACATCGAAAAAATATATATATATATTTTCTAACAGCTTGATATTCATACAAAATAGAATGTTGCTGAAGTTTGCATCGTTGGAATGCAACGAAAATTCTTTTTCATTTTCGTTTTTCTCCATTTTCATTGTCATACAAAATCACTTTTGATAGATTTAGGTTGTAGGTCTCTAATAAGAATCTTGGAAAAGTTCACAGTAGCTTTAAGGTAGTTCCTCTGCGAAAATCTCAACCAAAAGTTTACATACCATGTTCATGTTCAAAAGATTGATAAAATTGGTTTAATTAGTAATGAATAAAATTAAAAACTACGCAATATTGACTCGGTACTAGTAGATAATACGATGGATATCATTTATTGCCGTAAAATATATTTTGTATTGTGTTTTTGATCGACCATTGCCAGTAAACTTTTTGCCGGGACAGGCTTTGCCCCAATTGTTTTTTTTCCAGGCTTTGCCAGGCTTTGCACCAAAATTGTGAAGGCTTCTCATGGTTATATCTTGGAAACTAGATGGTGAATCATTCTCATTTTTTTTCACATTATTCGTGATATCTTACTGTAGCTTATCCTCGTTTTTCATCAATTTCTTAATGTTAGTTTTGACGGTAGAATTAATGATGCTCTGTTTGCCCATCATAACGCATTTGTTACGTGTAAACCAAGCCAACTTTAAGTGTAAATATCTCAGGTTTGGGGTGGTCGAACTTATTCAAATTGCACAGATGTTTGGATAATGTATTAAATAACGTATATTTCAAATTTCAACCGTTTCTTAATTCAACTCTTCTGTGGAGGTACTACCTTAATTTCCCAGAAAAAAATATTGGCAATTGGAAAAAAATCAATTTTCGTTGCGTTCCAACGATGCAACCTCCAACATCATAAAATAGATGTGCAATTAATTTTACGAGTGAATCACTTTTTCATACGAAAAAAAAATGGTTAAATTCGCAAATAATTTTATACCCATTACTGTGGCCTAATTTCTTAAATTCCCATACGACGCTAACGTGACTCGCCTCTTTTTTTTTCACCAGATACGCACCATGGGTGAGAGACCATTACATCATATACGGTCTATTGGGTATGGCTTCGGTGGCGATGTTCTCCATGGCGTTCACATACGACAAGACATCGAACGTCTTCGGAGTACCGCACTCCACGTCGCTTCTGGGACTGATGTTCGTGACGGCAGTCGTAGGATGCACTTCGTCGCTCCTCTTCATGCCTTACATGCGAAACTATCGTGAAATATACTTGGTAACGTACCTGGTAGGCGAGGGTTTGAGTGGATTCGTGCCGAGCCTCGCGGCCCTCGTGCAGGGTGTCGGTGGCAATCCGGAGTGCCGGAACACGACGAAATCGAACTCGGAGCATCACACGTACGAGACGATATATCCGCAGCCGCGTTTTTCATCGGAAATATTTTTCCTGATGGTCGGTGGCTTGTTGAGCCTGAGTTTTTTGGGCTTCGTGGGCCTGAACAATTTGACAGTAGCGAGGGGCGAGAGGGTGAAGCAACCCGGTAGTACGGAGACTCTGCCTACCGAGACGACCGCGCCACCCAGTTACAAAACCACCTCCGGTTGGACGATGTCACGCCCAATGTACAATTATCTCTTGTGCATGATGGCCGTAGTGTGTTTTCTCAGTCACAGTACTTTGCCCAGTATACAATCGTACTCGTGTTTGCCGTACGGCAACGTGGCCTATCACCTCACCGTTACTTTAGCCTCGATGGCTAATCCGCTAACCACGTGCCTCGGCTTCATTCTCAAAACGCCGAAATCTCCCAACTTCCTCACCTGGCTGATGGCTGCCATACTCGTCCTCTCCAGTTTCGTTCTCTATCTCGCTGTTCGATCACCCAACCCGCCGTTCCAGGGCTCCTGGGTCGGTGAATTTTTAGTGGTCGTGTCCTGGGTACTGGTCAACGGCCTCATAGGCTTCGTCAAGATGGGCATAACGACTCTATTCAGGCCCGACCCCGGCAGGGGCCTTTATTACCTCGGGGTTGCAACCCAAATCGGATCTCTCATCGGCGCCATAACTATCTTCGTTCTTGTCAATCACGCAGGGATCTTCAAATCTTACGACCCGTGCTCGGCCCTCATAGGACACTGAAACTCTTCGCAACGCCCTCCCCGTAGTGGGACAACAGTTTTTCGCCCGCGCGAGTTGCACGATGAGGAGATCATCGAAGATTCTCCCCTCGCTAATGTTACGTGACCAATGATCATTCGAATTCCAGAAGGTCCAGATGGAAAAGGTTCCATGGGGAAAAAACACTGCGAGTCACTCCTGCCGTAATTAGCAATTGGTAAATTGGGACGAAAAGCAAACGGAAAAGCCTTATCGCGCGTTAACTTGTATAGAAAATTGAAGAAAAATCAAATTGCGTACTAGTACACGGTGCCTACGGCGGCGAAAATTCTGCAAACAACAATCTCGATGCAAGAATGACTCTCATTAGAAGCGTTTGAAAGACTACTTCCACAAGCCCAGAAGGCTCAAAAATGCTGTTGAAGTTTGCATCGTTGGAACGCAACGAATATTCATTTATCTTTAGATTGCCAAAGCATTTTTTTGTTGCGGTTTTGGGCTACGAAAATCACTCAAACGTTTTTCAGGATCCTCATTCAAAATCATCAACATTTTTTTTTGCCGATTTCGGCTGTGAAAATCTCTCAAACGTTTTTCAGGATCCTTATTAAAAATCTATAACATAAGTTGCCGAGAAAATATTTTCGATAATGAAAATAATAAAAGAAAAAATAACTTTCGTTGCATTCCAACGATGCAAACTTTCACGCCGTCTTAAAAAAATGCTGCTGTTCAATATAAACATGCGAATGAATAGATAACCTTTATTTTTTTAATGATGAGCCGGAGAGTAATAAAGATTGCGAATAATTTCAACCACAATGGGAGTATGACTATACGTGCGAGTATTTCGTGTGTTCACTTCATTCGGCGATCGTGACGTCGGGTCGTAAAGTTTGAGATTGCGTTATTCGCCCTCGTGAAAAATGCGATCAGTCTTTTTTTCCGTTCATGTTTACGTTGATGCCCGTGCGCTTGGAATTCCGTGAAACTTTCAATATACATTTGAACACACGCGTACGATGCAAAAAATTAAAATGTAGACGAGCGTGCTAATTAGCTCGATGCTAATTTTGTAAATGAAAAAAAAAGGAAAAACTATTTTGGTCTCCGGAAATAAGAATTTCAAAGGCGGTGAGATACTTGCCCGTGTACGTTAGGCACCCTGTACTAATTAGTTTAGCAATTGTAATATAACGAAAACGTGTTCCTAACGACGTCGCAATATGTTATCAATTCTGGGAACATCGAAGGCGTAGTCGACGCTGTACGGACTCGAAACAATTTTTTTTCGCAATACATTGATGAAGTGTATTCAACGCGCGAAAACAATATTCCAAATAACGGAAAATATGTGAATAATTTCCAGTCTAAATGTTCGTACTTGAAAATCGACTTTTCAAATTGATTTTCTTCACGCGGAAAAAGGAATAATGTTCACCAATTGTAATATTGGAAATATAGGCTGTGGCGCGTAATGACTTAGGTGCAATTGTCAGAAATTGAATCGTTCGTTTCGATACGAACCAACGTTCTCGATCCATCGAGGCATTTGGCTCCTCCGTGATGCTTTTGCCTCGATAATCTCAATTGAGATCAATTGCCCGATTCGAGGATGCTCAACGCATATAAACTCTTCATTGAAGACTTGGATACATTCAAAGGTTCAAGGGCATTTACAGAACAATAATACTACAAGTGATTTGCACTTGTAATATTGTTCAGGATTTAACTAATCGCGATATACATTTATTTCGTCGAATGTTCAAATTGTTCATTGGGTAATTCTGGTGGTGGCGAATGTTTCATGGACAATGCTCATCGACAGCTTACTGGGCTTGCTTAATTTTGGCAAAGTGTCGTGTACTTATGATTGTTTAAACTAAACCGAAACTAAACGGTGGAAGAAAGGTGAAAGATAATTTCTTCACTTTCGTTCCACCATTCCGCGCGGACATTGTCAATGACTATCGTTTTTACTTGGCAAACGTTCTTTAGTGTTTGTTGATTGCACAACTTTTACGAGCTGGAACCCTCATTCGACGAAACTTCTAGACGAAAAGACAATTTTGGTTATCTAGTGTAGGAAAATTCTGTTATGTTTGCAACGAAATTTCTTTTTTTTTTCAATACGTCCAACGTGTATTTTATAATATTTATTGCATAGCTCAATACACATGGGAGAAATTTTTCGACGGTGTATCCCTTAAGGGCTAAGTTTTCGATGTTATGCCGTAACTGATGTAGGGACTTTAAAGCCGATTGGTTCAAAGTGTATAACGTTGAAATCTGCGTCGTTGGAATCCAGTGAAAATTAATTCTTTTTCATTGTTAATATTTTGTTTGCCGATTTGGGTTGTGAAAAACGCTCAAACGGTTTTTACGAATACTTATTAGAAATTCACCACCACAATTCGTAAAAAAGGCTTTGCATAATGGTAAAAATAAATCATGGAAAAAAATATCGATGCGTTGCAACGATGCAAACTTCAACGCCATTAAAAGTTTATGAATTTTATCGAAAACTTGCAGATGGTTCTTCAATAAGTGCACGGCAAAGAGGACAAAAAATGGTTTACGATTATTCCATCTTTTTTCACGGGAGACCTCTGCAGTGAAATTTTTCCAATTTTTAGGATTAAACCTGCAGCATAATACCAGAACCTTTCCATAATACAGATATAGAGAACTAGAGAAATATCCAGGATTTTTTGATAATATTGTTTTTTAATTGAATTAAACAGATTTATATTCTATTCGTTGAAATATTAAGGCGGGATATACATTTACAACCATCAAAAAATCGATTTCTTTTTTTTTCTTTAAACGATAGAACTATATATGTAGAATATTTTCCTAAAGGGTCAAAGTGAAATTCGAAAAACTTCAAACGTTACAGCCCGTCAACGCTGTGCCTCACCGCTGGGATTCGGAACGGGCGTGAACTTCAAACGCGTTTTTCTCAAAACAGCATTATCGAAATTGGCGTGCAGGATTACTCAAAAACGATTAAGCCGATTGAGTTGAAACTTGGTACAAATATTGATAATATTGGTACCTTCTACTTCACGAGAATTGTTTTTGAAAAATTGGGAAAAAAAAACAACTTTTTTAATCCACATTTTACAGAAAAGTTGCGTGAAATGTTGATTTTTTTTTGTAAATGCGTGCCATTTTCTTAAATTTGCATTTTCTTCATTTTAACTACCGTCGAATAGAAACTATACATGTTTTGACTGAAAAAATGTTTGAACTTTTTTGCAAATCAAAGTCTACGGGAAGCTAGACTGCACGACGATTCGCACTCCCGCAGCGACCTTGCTGTAACACTCTGCCACAGCTCCGTCATTTTGATGGTGAATTAATTTTGACATTTTTTTTTGTATACTTAAATATACTATTAAAGTATACCAAAAGTTTGATAATTGTAGAATAATATTGCTAATTTTTTCCTGTCTAAATCTATATCCCGCCTTAATTGCAAGAAGAATTTTCGATATTCTGCCCAAATCCTGGTACCTCTCAAGCTTTTTATATCTACGTTAAGAAACCATTTAATATCTTGTTGCAGGTTCAATACTAAACATTGATAACATACCATCGCAGTGGGCTTTCATATCTTCGCGATTCTGCACTGGAAAATAAGTGTTGAAAATTTGCTTATACTCTGAAGAACCGATGGTAAATTATTGATAAAGTGCTTTATTATCAGTTTTTTTCATCCACTTTAAGGTCCCTATATGAGTTTTTAACCTATCATCGAATCTGTAGTAAACTTTCGTAAAGAAAAAAACATGGTCACACAATGGAAAATATTTCTCTCTATCTCTACCGAGATATTGCTGTGACGCATGCAATATAAACGGACGTAATGACATCCGTGAAAATCGTTGATGAATTAACGAGGCTAAAAGCCGGATTTGAGTGTGGCGACAGAACTTCGTACTTAATTTTACAAAATCACTGCAGGTCGTTAAAATGGGAGAATAATGTTTGGTGTTCGTGAATCTGCAGTTTTATGAGGTGACATTAATATGTAGTTCTGACTGGATAAATTCTCTTAGATCGAAAAAAATCGTTAATTCCTATTATATTTTATTGACCAGCTACAGATTTCTTAGCATGAAATCGTTTTTCCCTGGTCAGCGCATTTTTATCATCGAGGCTCGATTACGCATCCGGCCCTTGTTTTTTAAAGGGGTTACGAGGGTTTGAAAGCCAAAAAAAGCATTTAAAAAAAAATATAATATATAAATTACTTTATTCAAAATGTTAAACGCATAAAAGAGCAACATTTCAACAATATTTGAAGAAAAATTTTCCTCCAAAAATTCGGGAAATTCAGCCGGTGGGACCTGGTTTTCGGGAGACCCCTAAAAAAAAGTGTCCTCGTGGTGGTCAGGATAACTCATGATAGCTTTATCTGAAATTAAAAAACCAATTTTTTTCTGTTAGTAGATAAGTATAGCTCGTGATTGAACGAAGGATTTGTAATAGAATTGAAATTTGAATATTTGGCAGAGTTGTATGCAAAATAGTCCAATTTCCGGTACAATTTCGACTACGTATAGCCTTGTAAAAGTAGTTATAATCGAATAGAAAACTTTCGTTCAATCAGTAGTCAATGCTATTTTGAAGAAGTGTGCAAATCTCGGTGCATTCGTTTTCGAAAAATCGTGTCCACCGACTTCAAAAATAGTGTTTTGAGAACAATGCGATTACCTGCCGGTCTTTCCCGACAGGGAGAATTTCCAAAGGCTTCCTTGGAATTGGAGACATTTACTCCGATTGACTCAAAACTTTGGGAAAATATTCTAGACATATTGTACTATTAGATAATAAAATTTAAAAAAAAAGGATTTTTTGAACTTTTCAAACCCACGTAACCCCTTAAACTCAATATTGTTATATTCATTGCGACGTTGATTTTTTATTATATCGGTAAGCCACGTACTTTTTCCATTCTCAGCATCGTCTGATGTCTCGATCGATTTAGAATCGTTTGCTGTCTCGATCGCCGCGAAGCGCATGCGTCGATATATAATCGCGGAAAAAAGAGAGCGTCGTACTTACAATGGAATTTCCATTTTAATTATATGGAATATGATCTTTATAATGGAATTTCGAAACAACGAACGAACTTTCCATTCCGCCTCTCCATAAATCTCAAAAGAACAAAGTGCCTGCAAACGAACGGAAACTTCATTCACCATTCAATCGTCTACTGTCTCGATCGCCGCAAAGCGCATGCGTCGATATTGTATCGCGGGAAAAAGAGAATTTACAAAAAACTACACGATCACGTGTGATCTTATCGCGAAGTAAACACGGGTAGATATAATTCCCCCTAAAAGATCCGTGGTAGATTCAGCGCAATTGCACGAGGATGTGGCCAAAGCCAGTGACTGTACAGTCTCCGAACCGTGGAACAATTTTTATCGTACGCTCAAGCCATTCAATACCGCATGAGCTCGCAAATTGCGAATGAATTTTTAGGTTAGGTCGCCGAAAATCCGAGCTTTGTATACTCGATGACTCGAAGCGGGTAAACACACTAGCGTACTTTTTTCCAATACGTCATACGTATTCCTTAATACATTATGACGAATTACTATCCAGCGCAGAATGTGAATCACGTGAAAAGCAATGAAAATCAAGCATTGTTCATCACAGTTTTTCCATCTGAGCCCCTCGCCGTTCCAGACTTTCGACCCATGAATCAAAGTTGGACCCAAACAAACTGAAACAACCATTGCCGATGCGCCATAGACCTCATTCTTCCCATAAACATTTCTAGCTCCAGTGCGCAAACGGTTAATTTGTTCCCAGGTACGAGGAGAACGATCAACATGATAGGAAGTACGAGAAGACGCGCTACCGACTGCAAAAAGTATTTGTTAGCCTGTCCGCGCGTAGTCCACTCGTTAGTCGTGATCTTTGGAATATCGGCGTGGATCGGTATCAACGGGATCTACGTCCAGCTGCCGTTGTTAGTAATAACCGCTCCCGAGGGATGGAACCTGGCGGCTTACATAGTCGTGACGATACAAGCGGCTAACGCAGGCCCGCTGATATACGCCCTGGCGAGGAAATTTCGCTCGCCGCTGGACGAAGCGGCTTGCATATTAGCTCTTCTGGTAACAGGCTCTCTGGCGATGGGTTTTCTTGCTTTTTATTATCAAGAGACGCTTTACGTGGGCGGCGAAAGACGCAGCGTGCCCATGTTCGTTTGTGTTTTTCTAACGGCCCTGGTGGGTTGCACAAGTTCGGTTCTATTCATGCCTTATCTTCGCTACAGCGACGGCGACTACTTGGTATCCTATTTTGTAGGCGAAGGCCTGAGCGGAGTGGTGCCCAGTGTAGTGGCGTTTGTTCAAGGTGTTGGAGGCAACGCCGCTTGTAGGGATTACCGCAACGGTACGGTCGTAGAGATTGTCGCCGAGCCTAGATTTCCACCGCGAGACTATTTCATTTTTCTCTTCGTCGTACTGCTCTTGTCGCTGGGCACCTTCGCGTTACTTCGATATCTTCCCTCGCTGGAGAGAGAAGCCTCCGGCCGTACGGTCGCTCAGGAAACAGACGAGAAGCAGCGAAGAGAACTCGAACCTAAGGACCTTCGAGCGGATAGCGACGTTGGGAACTACGCTGCCTGCTGCAATCGTGAGATATCCCCAAGTGTTGATAATTCCGATGGAGAAGAAATGAGCGCACAGCGTACGATCTATATGCACGTACTTCTGAGCATCATTTGTTTTTTGGCCAATGGCTTCTTGCCGGGCATACAAACTTTCTCGTGTTTACCGTACGGTAACGTAGCGTTCCACTTGACGGTGACTCTGGCGAATATCGCGAATCCCATAGCTTGTTTGTTCTCCTTTTGGTTCAATTCCGTAAAATCGACGTTCCTGGACGCACTTACCGTCCTTGGAATGTCCACGTCGGCTTACGTGATCTTTTTAGCCGCCGTCTCACCCGTTCCACCTATGCGGGATTCGAATGTCGGTGTCGCTACGGTTGTTGCCGCATGGATCCTCCTAACGAGCGTAATATCCTATCTAAAGTTGTCCATAACTTCGAAAATTCGAACAAAACTTGGCCCCAAAGCGCTCGTAGACGTTGGCATTTACATGCAGTTCGGATCAGCATGCGGCGCGGTTCTCTCATTCGTTCTCATTAATTATACCGATACGTTTCAACAACACAAACCGTGTACACCTTTGTGATATTCATACCTGCAGTATTTTCGAGGGAAGAACACAGCGAAGGTGGCTCGTTGCAAGAATCTTTTGGCACGTTGCAACGAACGAAACTCTTTCGGCCTTTGGAACGTTCAAATCGATCTTCGCGCCAATATGTTCTCCCATTTCATTTAATAGATGGTAAGCGATTTTTACTCGCGTGTAACTTCTTCACCTCGATGCATCGCGATATTAGCAGAGAGATGGACCTTTCGACGTATACGTCCGCCTCGTTTCTGAATTTGTTCACTGGCGCGAATGGCTAAACTTCACTGAGGTCTATCCTCGTCTCGAAATTATACGTGACGAGTAATTAATGTGTCTTGACGCACATATACCCTGGGCAACTCGACAAATAATTCGTAGCGTTACGAATATTGTTCATCTACGTTATTACAAACGTGCCTCTAATTGCTCTATTGGAGTATTGTGTTGATAATTGTACATATCGATTGTTCGTGAAGAAGCTGAATCCACTGATATATATATACACACACATATATGATCGTATAAATAGTCCGGCTTTTTCAATTTCATTATTTGTCACGGACAAGTGAATTCTGGAGGAGGAGTCTTGAAAGTCTACCAGAAAGATGGAAGAGCATTGTAGAAAATGAATGAGGGTCTATATTAGACGAAAACATAATTCTGTTTATTTTAATCGGAAAAATGAAAAAGCCGCATCATCTATGGGATGACCAAATATGTTTGCGTACTCAATCCCGTGTGGAGCGAAACTCATCTGTTAGCAGTATAATTGATACTGCTCCTTCATTTTTTTAAACATCTGTGCATTTTTCACGAATCGTACGTCTGTTCTCTAAACAAAATTATGTAAATTTATTTTTTCACACGTGTTGGAACCACCGAATATCGAAGAGAAAAGATGATCCATCATGTGGAAGGAAATATATATATACTGTGATTCACTAGGAGTTAGTAACTCGAAAACATCGACAAATTTTGACGTCAGAGTAAAAAGTCAGAGACAACATTTGAATGGTTCGACAATGACTACATTTCGGTAGGCTTAGATTTTTTTCCACTGGAGGTGTCAAACTGACTTTAAGGTCATCTTCGCTTTTTTACAGGAAAACCTCTTTTTTATTGGTTACGAATGTAGAGTACCGAAAACAAAACTAATGACCTACAATATCATGACCTTGGGATGACCTTGAAATACCAAAAAATTTGCAAAACGGTACTTGAAGCGAGGCCGGCAGGAAAGAGTGTGGTTTCAATCGCAAATTATGTTTTTATTGCATGACATGTTCAAAAGCTGTCTTGAAATCACCACCGCTTTTTTCGACTGTCTTCCATTACAGTTATACAATTTTTTGGTATTTCAAGATCATCGCAAGGTCACCCTGTTTTAGGTAACTGGTTTTGTTTTTTGAGTGCTCTACATTTGTGGCCAATGAAAAGGGGTTTCCTTATTTAAAAAAGAGGAGGTGACCTTGAAATCAGGTTGAAACCTTGAAATCAGGTTTTCATCTTAAATAATTATCTACAGGTGTTTTCGAGAAACTAACTTCTAGTGAAAAACCCTGTGTGTAAACTCTAACCGAATACTGGGAAGGTGTCGTTGAACTATTTCTTATAGGCCGGATAGAACAAGGCCACTCGCCAAGACATTTTTTTAAATAGTTTTTCTAAGCCAGTATAATTCTCGAAAAATTGTAAAACAATTGTACACGTGATGACAAAGATATGTGAATTTTGCAGGACTGCGCGACACTACGAGCTCCCAAATTAGAAAATAACCGATGGTAAAGTTAATTTTGTATGTACATCGACGGGTAAACATATGTACGTAGTTGATTCTGTATTGGTGGGCCACTGGAAGATACGTAGGAAAAATGTGCATTACCAGAGTATTATAAGAGGCATGTGCAATGTTATTACGAATAATTCAATTTGTAATCAATATTTGCAAATAAAGATTCATTATATTCGGTACACGGAGAGGTTGTTACCTCGATGATTAAATGCACTAGACAACAAAAATCATGGGGACCTAACGACGAAAGTGGTAAGCGTGCCTGTTATATAATTTTCAAATACCGCTGAAATATTGCACTATTCCATTTTAAGGGGGAAGATTCGTTTTTTTTTTCGATATAAAATCAATATATGATTTTTGCATTTTTATATAGCTTACCTTCTCAAAAATATTCTCTCCATATATTACGAAGAAATTTGCTAAATTGGGGGAGTTCTAGAGGTTTGAATGGACGGATGCGCCGCAGGTATAATACGAGCCCCGCACCAAGTGTGTTGGAAGAAGCTCATCCTTCGGGGCTTAGAAAGCACGGAATACTGAGAGGGAGCTAGTAGCGCTCAGTACGATTTTTTCTTGAAGGAAGGACCCCAATTTGGCGTCGGAATAGCTAATTGAGCGTAAGTGATTGAAATCAACTAATAACCAGACAAATCGCTCCACCAACTAAGAACGACCATGCACCACCACCCACTGTATCAAGAAAGAGCTGTCAATCTGTCAATCCTTCCGGAGTCCGGGCCTGGCGAGGTTTCCCGTGTTGAGTCAAATTAAGCCGCAGGCTCCACTCCTAATGGTGCCCTTTCGTCAATTCCTACAAGTTTCAGCTTTGCAACTATACTGCCCCCGAAACCAAAAAACTTTGGTTCCCCAGACGCTGCCTGCCGAGATGATATTAAAGTTTGCACCGTTGGAACGCAACGAAAATATTTTTTTCCGATTGCCAATCTTTTTTGGCACGTCAAAGCTACGACGAAATTTTTTTAAGATCCTCCTTAGAGAATCCTACAACCTAAATCTATCAAAAATAATTTTGGAAAACGAAAAAATTTAATAAAACAGAAATAGAAAAGAATTTCCGTTGCATTCCAACGATGCAAACTTCAACAACATTCTGCCGAGTCATCGGAGAAACTTCGGCGGATCGGTAGCTATTCCTACCGGTTCATACCGAAACTTTAAACGCGTTTTTCTCGAAACCACATTTTTCAAACTTATACCCACGATATCTCAGGAACCATTAAATCGATTCACCTAAAATTTTCGCGAGGTTATTCAGAATACATCTCCCTACAGCCCCTACCGGGAAGTATAGTCTACATAAAAAATGAGGACCTGTACAACTTGAAGAGGTCTGATAAAAACAGCCAAAAAATCGTTGACGAGGTGCCATTTTGATTTTTTAACTTTTTCAACGCCATCAAGCTACGGGCTACAAACAGTCATCAGACGGACCAAAATATACCTGAATTTTTCGTTTCACATTAGTCAAACGGGCGCAATCGTGAGTATCGATGAAATGCTACCTCTTGTGGTGCAGCTCGCCAAGCGAGTACGACTCAACGAAATGTATAAAAATTTGCATAAGCGTACAAAATATCAACAATTATCTACGCAAAAAGGAATATTCAATAGGCCTCACAGCGACGGCACGAAAAATTCATGAAAATTCATTTTGATTAATCCTGGTAAAACGGATCACCCCCCTTAATCTAGCCGCTGACTCAACGATAAATTACGATAGAGTCAATATTTGGACGAACCTTACTAACGTTCACTTTAATTTTTTTCAAGAACTAGACAGTAAAAACTGATTTAAAAAAAAAGCCAGCTCCTTCGCGAAAAAATAATACTTCGAGCGTGCGTTTCAGGTGTTAATTTGAGATTTCACAACAGTCCGAGCTTTTTACGTTAAAAGCCTCCGAGTGTAAGAAAAATCGAGCTCGACATGGAGAAAACGTGCGAAATTGCTAAAATTGAAAATGGGAAAGGAGAAATCGTTGGTATCGCCCCCTCTCTCGCCGCTTCTTCACGTTTCGTTGCCCCCGATGTGCCGGCCCTGCCTGAGACGCGCACGAAGCGATTCTATAGTGAAAAGAACAACAAATCTCGGTCAACTTTTCTCAACGATGAGTTGACACGTTGTGCGCAATGCTGCTCATAATCGCGCTTCAGATGTACTCGTCGAAAGTGCGAAATAACGTTTAGCGATATCGTCAAGCGAGTGCTCGTATTCTCGTGTCAACAAGTCGGGGAGTAAACGTCAAAGAAGAGGCATCCGACAACGAATGACACAAGCTGCAAAACATAATTAACCTTGAGAACGAGCGCTCGCACGCGCACGCGCGCACATATATCGCGATGTCTCTGGAAAATCCAAAGGTTTCTCGGGACCAAGATTCTTCGGAAAGTACAACCATCACGCTTCTTGATCTTCCAGTCGAGGTACTTTACGGATTCGAAACGATAAAAATGGCCCCTGTCATTTGCACGTAACCGCTGCACCGTGGATAACAATGATGTCAAAAAACGCCTGCAGTCAGCTGTTGCCAGCCATGTTTGAATTACAAAACTTGCTCTTTTGTGTACTTGGATCGTAGCGTACAAAAGTTTCGCATTGAATATTCATAGCTGGTGGCTAATGACTTCCGGTTGCCAATCTTGCATTGGAGGGAAAAAAAAAAGAATCCTCGCTCGAACTCTAATGAAAGACATGTTTATTTCTCACATATTCGATTTGTTTGTGATTTATTTACATCCATTGTGATTTTTTTTTGACAGTAAACATGTTTTCGATAATGAACACATGAAATGCTGCGGTTATTGCGCGATTGCAATTGTTGAGTTTTCTTTCTGTTTTTGTTTTTTTTTTCCAGGTATTTCTACACGTATGTTCGTTCTTGGACGCCAAGACTCTCGTACACGGACTTGGACTAGCGTGTAAGAAGTTTTACGAGATACTGAGCGATGACTCATTGTGGAAAGTGAGGATCGGCCAAATTTGGGAAAACGCCCGATATCCAGTCCTTCCACTCGGTTAGCTCAAATTCGTAACGCTATAGCGCACAAGCGTCCGACGCACCGCAAACAATGCACGTTTAGTAAATGCATTGTACGAAACTGCGTGCGTATCTTCGTCGATTATGAAAAATCTAATTAAGGATGTACATAATGTTTGGCGAGAGGTCGCAAAAATACTGATTTCTTATGCGGAGTATGGCTGTTGTTTTGCAATCTCCTGGACGCCGACCGTTGTGATGTTGATGTTTGGATCGTTGGAACGCAACTGAAGGGAAGTTCTATTGCTATTTTTTTTCCGCCGATAGAGGCTACGAGAACTGCTCAAACGGTTTTTCTCATTGGAAAACATCCACGCTCTTAAGGAATTAGGAATCCTTAAGGGATTAATTAATAATAGCAAGATGATTAAAAAATCGTTTGGATTTGTTTGTGCGTACATAAACAAAGTTGTGTACCACATTTCATTAAAAAAAGAATAATGAACGAAGTTATAAACAATCTCGTGGCCTGAAACACTTGAAACAGAAAAAAACGAGTTTTTTTACTCAAAAAAAATAATATTGGCAAGTCTTGACTGAGCTTCTTTTTGTAATCGGATTTCAATCATCAGAAAAAGATGTTTGATTTTTTTAGGAACATTCTTATTATTATTGTGACTAACTAACTAGTCCAAAAAAATGTTTGAGAAGAAAACCGTCGATCGAGACTAAACTACTATTACACTGGATAAGTGTACCAACTTTCATGTAAATCCGTTTATTAGGTGTCAATCTGCAATTCCTGCACCTAATATCCACCTTCCTCTTCAATTTGAGTTGCCTCGAGCCACGATCAATTTTTTTTTATGTACAGTAGCCTTACCCCTTAATTTATCAAAAAATTATACATTGTAATAAAAAAGGAGAGATGAAAAAAAATTTAAGAACTTTTGTTGCATTTCAACTATGCAAACTTCAACGCCATCTGTTATTCTCAGGATACTTCGAAATTTGAGCTCAGAAAGTCGAATCACGAAATCGATTACAGAGAAATTAAACAAAAAAGTACTCAAGGATGTATGGGAAGTCGTACCGAAATGTTACTGCGGCGGTAAAAATTGGACCACTGTTATTCCGTTTGTTCTGAGTCTGTATGCAAACGTGAGCATGGATCTGTTAGGCGCTTGAAAAATTACAATAATCCAAAATTGCAGTAAATTCTTATGGAACGTTATGTTGCTCTCAGGTATAATGAGAAAAAGTATACAGTAGAACCTCGATTATCCGAACCAATTGGGACCGAGACTAGTTCGGATAATCAAAAGTTCGGAAAATCGAAACGTGGGTTTTTTGGGACGAGATCATAAACAACACCTTTTTACATAAAAACAGTACATACATATTAAAATTTGACATACATATTAACGTTGAAAAAAGAAAATATATATATGTGTGTGTATTTTAAACACCTGAAAAAAGTCGAATGCTTTTTTAAATATTTTTTTTTATAAAATCGTCCATTTTTAATTGACGAACGGCAGTAACGCGTTTTTGAGCGACTAAGTCTCGCAGCTGTTTGAGAAGGAGAAGTTGCGTTGGGTTGCTCATTGTTGCTCACGGCGGTGGCAGCGAGCAACAATGCATCTTTTGCGCCAACGTTCGGATAATTGAGCAGTCGGATAAACTAAGTCATCGTTAGGATAATTGAGGGTTCGGATGATCGAGGTTCGGATAATCGAGTAGCACCTCGACAAAAAATGTAATGACAAAAAATGGTAAATAATGTTTTGGGTTTTTTGTGAGGCATGCATGTGTGAAAAAGATTTTTTGTCAATTTTCACAATAGTTCGTTAGTACATAGGGTAATTAACTGCAACATACTGAAATAGTGCTTGGTTGTCTCGTTCGGCTCTTCCATACATCCTTACCAAACTCTATGGCAGTAAACAGTTGAGGAGCTCGATAATTGCGGCCGTTCCACAGCACTGTGTATTCGCTCTCAAAACTTTTGCCTTCACAAAGTTAAACACCAACGAATACAGGTGAAACTATCATTGAACAAAAAAAAACACTTTTAATTGGGAATTTTACGCTTGGTCTGCATATTATACAATTTATGACTGATTTTACTTTACATTGAGAACGCGTATTTCAGACTTTAAAAATTCTCCTACTCTTGCCTGCAATTGTATGTCATCTACATTCTAAAGTGCGTAAACCAAGGCTGTCCGAATTCTATGAAAGCTCTTTTTTGCGTTCACTTGAGCTTTATTTTTCAATGAGTCACTATTGTAATAATGTCAAGACTCTACTCATGAAAATCATCATTTTACAAACGTAAGAAATGTATTTGAGTTCTCTATATTAGGCAATGGTCGTAACGTCTCGGAGTGTCCATTACATTATAGAAAAGGCAGTCAAGTCGGATGATCAAAAACAAAATTCAAATTAAAATATAAATTAAGACAACAATACGAAAAAGGGGTAATATTGATGAGACTGAACTTTACATCGTTAGAGTGCAATAAAAATGACTTTTTTACTTTCCTACATTTCTTTTTGCAAATTTCAGTTACGAAAATGCTTCAACCATTTTTTAATATGGTACATTATCGACAATACAGTACAGTCGAAAGTTCAAAAAGAATTCAAATCAAAGTAGAAATTTATACAAAAATACGAAAAAAGGGGACATATCGATGAGTGCAATAAAAATGCATCGTTGCATCGTTGGAGTGCAATGAAAATGACTTTTTTACTTTCTCAAATTCATTTTTGAGTATGCTAATGAGGAGGTTTGCGGAAAAAAATTTGCGAAAAGATATTTTATATAATAATAAAAATGAGAAAATAAAAAGATAAATATGAATTTTCGTTGCATTCCAACTATGCGAATTTCATTCATACCATGAAAATCGACTGTTCATTCAAATACCCATTGCCAACACGGAGACTCAACGACGCCTTCAATAAAGCTTCACTCTCATCTCTAAACTCTGATTTTTTGCCCCGAAGATTCGGACAATCGCAAAAATAATCCCTCTAAATATACCCTCTGTTCGTTCGCTCTCGCGTTAACATACGCATAAATGTTTCATTCCCAGAGGCAGGCGAGGAGCTGTTTTGGAAGCAATCGTGCGTTAGAATCGAAAGACATGTTGCATTTTGGAGAAATAAAAATGTCATTCAAGAGGTCAGCCTTGCGGAGGGGCATTACAGTGCGGTTGATACGCTCATGCTCATAGAGGTGAGTCGTTTTTTTTCTTCCCGTTGACGTTCAAAGTTGTGAACAGCCGAAAATCATCATCCTCAGTTCTTACGAATTCGAGATGATTTTTTTTCTCTCCTCTTCTTAAGGGGTTAGGCCACAGTATCGGGTATAAAATCATGTGCGAATTTAACAATTTTTTTTCGTATAAAAAAGTGATTCACTCATAAAATTATTTACACATCTATTTAGTATGAATAGCGAGCTGTTAGAAAAAAAAAAATTCTATGTACAAAATGGCCGATTACTAATATTTTCTTTTGTTATTTTTTTTTAGGCGCTTCGCGGCGTGACATTTAGCATTCACAATTTTTTACCTAGAACAAAAAACAAAAATTCTCGTCAATCTACATTAGAATACCTAGAGAAGCACGTACGGAATTTGAAAAATATTGTTGTATTCAAAAGTTGTAGGTTTTTGAATGAATTTTCAGTGAAAAATTTCGTACAAAACTGCTCATAAATTGAAAAGTTTTCGATTAATCAGAAATTCCGTACGTACTTCTCTGCGAAATGCGATTAGGAACATAACTTTTAAATTTGAAGTAAATCGAGTGAAATTTGTTGAAGTTATTTGTCACGCCAATTGCAAAAAGTCGTTTCGAGAAAAACGCGTTTAAAGTTTTAGGTATTCTATGGCCGTGCCAAAGGTGGGCTTAGGTTATACGCTCAAAGTCGGTGAAAAAAAATGTTCTTGCTATAAATCGAATAGTAACTTATTCTTATGATGATAAAGCACCGTTTTAGCGAGAAAAAAAATTGTTTTTTTTTTTTTGAAAATTCCACTGTGGCCTCACCCCTTAAAAAAAGAACCCAAATAATAATATGAAGAATGAGGTTTGAGGCTGCGTCCATTATCGATTACTTTATTGATCTGAATGACACTCAAGCACGTGTTGCAGAAAGGACAATACTTGATCTCCGGCGGCCGAGATCGTACTTTGTGTTGTTGGGATTTGCGTTCAGGCTGGAACACGAGTACGCAATACGACATGAATCAGATGTCCCACGAGGGATGGATTTGGGGTCTGACGGCAGTGGATAAGACATTTTATAGCTGTAGCTGGGACAAAACAGTCAAATCCTGGCACATAAATTATCTGCATCTCGTGCCAGTTAGAACGTTTGAGATGTACATTCCATCGAGTTTGTTATTCTATCAAAATGTTATAATTTGCTCTTAAAGCACTTTCAATTTAAGAAAAAAAACAAAGCAAAAGATATAAGGGAACGAACGCAAATTATTGGATTTTTGTTCAGGGATGTAATCGGTGCGTTATTGTGCATTACCTCGCATCCTGGCGTTAACGTACTGGCTACTGGTTCTCACTGCCGTTCCGTCATATTGTTTGATCCTCGTGTCGGTCGAGCTCCGATCGTCAGATACCGAACCCATCGGGGTGCCGTACTCAGAGTCGCCATGGACGACAGTTACGTTCTCTCAGCCAGCGAGGATAGGACCGTCGTTGTTTGGGATCAACGCGCCGGCAAAATTATGAAAACCATAGAGGTAAATTGATAGCTCAATTGGGAGCAGGCCGATAATCGATTTTCCGATCTTCCCGCAGTCCGAAAAAGATCCGAAAGAAAAAAGAAGCTGAAGGGATCATCGCAGTGTTACGGGTCGAAAAATAGCTGATTTTTTTTTCATTATGGGTACCATTAGTCCAGAGCGTCGGAAAAAAGCGATTTATCGGAGTAGTTCATCGAACTTTAGAATTTTACAAAATTTGCGATCGGACTGGTACAGAAAAGTTGCTTTTTTGATTATTAAATTGTTCACTGTCAAACTCAAAAGAATCGTGTTTAACTTCAAATTTGACTTTAAATTGTCTTGACACGTAACTAATTTTCTATCTGAAGACACAAATAAATACAATTTTAATTTTCACGGTACTTAATATTCTACAGACAATACAATATTCTACATACGTATGGTTTTTTTGATTTGTCAAAAACGCATCTTGTGAACATTTATTCACAATTGTTCTTTTCTGAAAATAACATTCTCGTGGGAATACTTGCCATTTTTATGAAAATCAATATTTTACAAATACCTTCTATCTTATGTAGCTATAATCGAGCAGATGAGGTGAAACAATTGATTTTTTGTTTGAGGTGAACATTTTTTTTTAAGGTGAACACTTACGTTCTTTTCACAACACTTACAGTTATGCTTACAGGGGTCTAGTAAGCGTATTTGGCCACCACTTCGTAGAGATTTGAAAAAAATGTTTTCTGACACTTTGAGACTTGTACAGTAACATTCTTTGAATCGCTTTTTGATTTACTTTTTTTTAGTTCAAACGATACAATCAATTCAGGTACAATTTATTTTGTACATACGATATTGTTGGAAAAAGAGACTGAAATTTTTCGAAATTTTGTTTGAAAAATGACGGAAGCTTTGGGGTTTAGATTTTTATTTCACAAAAAACTAGCAAAATTGTATCAACGAAGCTCGAAATATTATCGACAATCCTGATAGTCTAGTGCATCAGTTTTCACACTGGCGGCGATCCCGCATATATTATATTATACACGCACCACACACTTGCAGCAACCTTCGCCTAGAGGCAATTGGACAGTAATCAGAAAAAAAAACTAAAATGTAGTTAGAATGAATGTTTATATAATTGAGGGATCATCACAGTGTAACGGGTCGAAAAATAGCTTATTTTCGCAATTTTTTTTTTGATGGTTGAAATACGCTAATCAGTCTGATTTTTTAATGTCAAATCAAAGCACCCATGAAGAACGGAAAATAAATTTCTAAACGTTTATTTCTATTTTGTTTTACTTTTTTAAACGGCTGAAAAAGTCTCCGAAAAAAAGGAGTCCTCACGGTGTACACGGTTGTGGCCGTAAATTGTATCTGAAACAAAATATGCAAAAAAAATTATTAATCACTATGAAAAGGGGGCTTTTTAAAAATCAAAATTGACAAAATAGCAAAATTGAAAAAAAGTATCGAATTGAGCCTATTTTTTCATCCGTTTTTCGTTAAAGAAAAATATGAATATTAAAAAAAAGCTTCCATAGCAAAATAAGGAATGGCATGAAGAATGTTGGTCCAAAATTTGAGACGGTTAGCCTGAAAAATCTTCCTTTGAGAATACTACACCGTTTTGAAAAACGCGTCCGTCCGCGCCAAGTCTCACGCATAATGCAAAAAAAGCGCTTTTTTGAACATTTTACACTGATGATCCCTTGAAACGATCATTTATTCAATATTTTTGTTAAACAATAATGATTTTTATTTTTTAATCAATAAATAAAATCTAATAATTGAAATATTTTTTATCCGTTCTTCACCTCAAACGAAACACCAATCACAGTGTATGACGTCATTTGTTCACGTTTTCGTATCTCGTTTACGTTTTTAGACATGGAACTAGAATTTAACTAGGAGCCCCAAACTTCACGAAAACGTAAAAAATAACACTGAGCTTGATTTCGTGGTTAGCTTGTCGTTTGCGGGGCAATTAAAAAAAAATAACGTTCAGATATATTTGTAGGTACTTAAAAAGCTTTATTGATAGAAAATAACATTTTTCATGGCTATATATATCCATTATGGTTAATTTCAAACACTTTCTGAAAAGTTGTCTGATTCCCTATTGGGACTCTTCGCTGCAGTGTGAGTAGCAGACGCTGATGCGCCATCTGGCGGAAGCTTGCGGCGGTTTGCAACAAAAAACTACAAATTCAACAATATCTCGATCGCATTTTCCAAGAGGACTAACATTTCGGGGAAAAGAGGATACTGACTTTTTGTCCTCTCGTTGGAGGGCAAAAGAAGACTTTTTATTCCGAAATGCGAGCCGGCTCGGAGGAAAGTGAGAAATTGACTTTGATCACTCTCCTCCGTAGTTCTTCACGATTTTGTTGTAAAAAGGGTCCTGGCTTTGTTTTTACCACAGATGAAACTATTGTGATACGGGTATTTGATCTTTCTAATAATTGAATTTCAAGGTCACGACGTATCTCGATGTACTGGGCAGATAATAAACGTCGTATGCAAGTATCGGTCGCACTTTGTACGTTTTGCAGATTTCAAAGGATTCTTATCCGATGAGTATGATTATGGAAAAAGGAGCGGTATACGTGGGCGACAGTACCGGAAATCTGCATTTGCTGAATCCTAGAAAGGCCTTCGAGGTAGCCAAGTCATACGAGACCGGCCATAAGAGAGGCATAAAGTGCTTGTGCTCGACTCCCGGTGGCTTGATCACGGGTTCCCTCGACGAAACTGTGAAACTCTTGAGCCCGACTGATCCTCCTCATTTAATCACCAACTTGTTCGCATCTGTCGGTGAGATAGCCGGGGTAAGAGTAGAGTTCCTACAGGCCTAAAGGGACAAATCATTTACTATTATTATTGCTATTGAAAGCGATCTGCGCAAATTAAACAGTAGGTCATTTTCAGTGTGACTTTTTTGCTTGTGCAAATACAGTCTCTGTCTTATCCAGTTTCCCATCAATTGTCCCGGTTCGAAGGGTCGACAAAAATGCGACAAATATGGACAAAATTCGGGAAACTGTAGACTTTTTGTTATAAGCTATGATAATGAATAATGCGAATACAGATGGCGACGTGTATATTTTTCCAAGCTTTTATTCAACTTGCTTCGTTCGTACGGTTCAAAATTTGTCTTTCCGGTTCAAAATTTGTGATCCATTTTTCAAGCGCTTGCTGGCATCCGATTGAGCCGAAATTTGGCATACCTATGCAATTTCGGTGACAATGCAATAATGGATGCTGGAGTTGATGGAGCTGGTTTGATGATGGAGGTGGGAGGTGGGCAATGCAACTCCATAATATCATATACTAGGACGGTCGAGTTTGTGCTCATTTGTTTTGTTATCATGAGCACTTTTCATTACACATGATAACGAGAGTCTGATAATAGTGGTGGGAGGTGGGAACTGAAATATCCTAATGGCAAATGGTTGGAGAATCGAGTTTGAGCTCATTAACTTTGTTCACTTGAGCACTATTTATAATTACACTATTATAAAGTTTCTCGCAAAACCTTTATAACCCAAGCGAGGTTTTTTATCACGTCGATGTCTGGAAGGCATGGGAATCTGGCATAACAAATAAATAAACAAATTCTAATACTAAAAAGTATAAAATAAAAAAATTGGACATTTATTTAAAACATGCTTTCGTTCAATGTTACTGTACTAAAAAGTCAAAAATAATGTTCGGTAAAATTGAAAATCAAAACAGTGTAACTACAAAAAGTCCATTCCTTGGTCACTTATCATAGGTGCAAATACTTAAACGGTACATAAGCGTAGATATTTTAAAGATATGAAATATAAATTTCAAAAACTTGAGGCGTCAAACGTCAGCACTAATATTACTTCAAAATGTCTGAAAAATGCCCCAAGCTTTTAAAATTTTAATTGCATATTCAAAAAATATCCATGTTTATATACCTTTTGAGTACTTGCACCTGTGATTAGTGACTAAGGACGGGACTTTTTCTAGTTATACTGTTTTGATTTTCAATTTTACCGAACTTCATTTTTTACTTCTTAGTACAGTACCTTTTAAACACAGGCTTGTTTAAAAAGTTTTTTTACGTTTATTTTTCAATGGAATTTTTCTTATTCGCAGTTTTCTTTAGGAAAATGTACTCAAATGAAATCATTATCTATAATATGATGAATCAAAGTTTTAATATGTTATATAATGGTAATGTTATTTTTTATTAATAATAATTGTAACGCAATGTATATATTATAATGTTCATATTCGTTTTTAAAATTATCTTTTCATCTTTCAAACGTGCAGATGGACTACCTGGACGGTGTACTCGCGATCTCCGGGTCGTATGTTCAACTCTGGCGACCCAAGACCGGATTAGGAATTGAAAACTCCGTATATTGATATAACAATATGTATTATTGGTATAATCCGATCGACCAACCAATCTAATGCACATTACAACACAACTTTTCTATACGTGTAACATATAAGCATGCGATTCAATAAAGGCTTTCCTAACAAGACACGAATTTGCTTCGACATTACATTTCAGGGCTTTGAGAAAAGAAAAAAATGGCAAAAAATGGTGAAAGACGATAGGGAGACAAAATATGTGGAAAGAAACTCGAAACGACGTTAAGAGCTTCAAGTTGAATAGCCAAAGAGGGTGCATTTCGCATAAATATGAAGTTTCCAATATAAAGAAGAAGCGTATTACTGAAATACGAAGGAACATTACCATTTCATAACGTATTGTCATTCTTCATCGATAATCTGTGAATTTTCGCCACCGTTGCCAACGAAAAGAACGACGCTGGCCTCTTTCGATATAACGCACACATTAACATAATTGTATTCGTTGGGTCGCGTTACCAAGCCGGCTATACAGCGAGCCTCGTTGAAACGGGTTCTTTACGAATTTCCCCGCTCACCGGAAGTGCGAGTCCGTCCGTAATGTATACCGTGGAGGGGGAGAAAACGCGATCGCAGCGCTCAACTGTCTGCGTCGAGAATACGACATTGGTCAAAGTCTTTGCGTGTGTCACGTGTCGATAAGTGAAAAATCACACTTTAAACGTCGAATATTCCTCGTCGTAATTAAATATATGATTTTTCGTGATATTATCGAGCCGCCATTTAGCCCTGTATCGATATTGGCGGCTAAAGGCGAAAGCGTTTTTCGCGGACGTAGATAGGTGGGGAGGATAAGATGCGCGGTGTACTTCCGGTTCATACGGTGTGAGAGAGGTCAGAGAGTAGAGGCTGCGTTCGGTGGTGCTATTGGAAAAAACACGATGAAAATGGCGTGGCAACCGCAGGAGGAAGGATTGAGACAAATTTTGACGCTTCTTCAGGAGTCCCAGAGTCCCGATACCGCGACGCAGCGGGCCGTACAACAAGTATCCTTTTATTTATTACCTAAACGTTCAATTGTACCGACAGTTCGGTTAATAAGCGACGAGGTTAAACGGGTAAGTAGAGAGGACGGGTGTATGTGTGAAAAAGATTGAGCGAGAGAGAGAGAGAGAGAGAGAGAGAGAGAGCTCGACGAGCCTGGTCGATGCGCGGCCAAGGGCGTGCTTTTATTGACAAAATTTCTTGGCCCGGGCGAAACTTCGTGTCTGCCGGGTGGCCAATTGTTTTGCTTTTATTTCCTAACTCGCGCGCTATGCTTCAGCGACACAATCTTCTTACTAACTCCGCATGGATATTTCTTTCGCAATGTATTTACAATACTTCGGCTCCCCGCGCCGATCGGTTTATGGATTAGCAGAGGGACACGAAAAAAACGGTTAAGTTTACCGCCTCGGGAATCGAGCGAGCATTTGGCTCAACGCGATTTCTTCCACTTCACATCGAGATCGAGTTTAATCCAGTTTAATCGAGCATAACGATCTTTTCTCTCCCCAAGGCTCAAACAAAAAATATTTCGTACTCGTCGTTTCGCCTCTGAAGCCACTCGTGCCTACACATGTGGTATTTTCCACCGTAAAGCCCCTGCGACACGTGACATTGGCGGGTTGTCAATTTTTTTAAAATTCCATCCGCAATGTTTTCTGGCTCTATATTCAATCCGTTTTGTATACGACGGAGACGCAACAATCTTTCTAGGCAGCTGCCCATGTCGCCAATGTTTCTCGTGTGTCTAGTTACGGCATCGGCGATAGAGAGAACGTACAGAGAAATCTTTTTGATTACACAGCTGACGTTTTGGATAAAAACAGGTCTTGGCGCTAATTTATAAAAAGACAAAGAGTTTGGTTAATTAAACAAAGATGAGGCCTTGTCGATTAAGCACATCGTCCGTCCGATAAAAAGGTTTCACACGTTTTTTTACCGAATGTACGTGCGATACTTTGCCTTGAGGTATTGTCTCTCGTGGAGAGCCATTTTGTGGCGGCATAAACCGGACCCTTCCGGATCATCGGTAAATTAGGGTTGCGCTTAATGGAAAATAAGTCGCAATGAATTATTATACCCAACGGTTAACTGGAATAAAAAATGATGTGCCTATTTAGAAGATCTTGACGTTTTTACATTTTCTCTGAAAAGTGGCGGTTACGAGAATCCTGCTGGTCACATTTTTCCAAGTTTTGTCGTTAACATTTTCTTTTAACATTCCGTCGTCCCCTGTTATTATTGTCGTTACGAAGCCTTTAGAATTTGTTGAGCAGTTTGTATCAGGCATGGAGAGTTATTCGGTGTATAAATTATTAGATAGAATAGGCCAGTGTGTCATCTCCATAAAGTGCGGTTCGAATGATACATTTTTAAGAGTCGTAATTTTTTGTTAAAAGTTCGGAAACTTGGCTTGACGTTTCAACGGTATACTGGGATGTATTCTCACTTCGTTGTAGATGAAAATCAGTTGAATATTCAGGCTTCGTGAAAGGAATACCTTAACAATCTACGATCCTTTATGGATATGCCACCGTGATGATGAAAATTGGAGGAAGTGTAGGACAGACTCATCCAAAAGCAAAGATACGTTAAAATTTTTTAATGAGCAATAATTTTGAAAAAGCAACGAATGCGCATACTTTCAAACTCTATAGGTAGAATATCTGACTATTCACAAGTTGAAAAATGACATTGGAAATGCATTGATAGTGAGTTTTAGAGCTACTGTATTATTTATTGTAGCTTCCATGTAAAGGGTACTTCCCCTTATTACATTCTCCACCATATTCCACTTCACATCCCCAATCGATCCCCATCTTGCGGCCACAACTAACTCCCCCCTCTGTATCGCATGAACCATGAAATTTCCGCTATGGGTATAGGGAAACTGCGGAAAACCTGCACCGATACAGTCTTGAGTTCGCTTCCCAGTCATGGAGCCCGTTGCAATTCATCGACAAATAAATCACAGGCTACAGTTATATACCCATGATGCACACGTACCGGTCCGTGTGCGCGACATCTGCGTAGAACTAGAGCTACGTCGCACCCGTATTTATTTTTCTCCGAAACTACGAGACTGCGTTTGGAACCCGCGACCTCGTGATGAACTGGTTTAGAGACAAGCATGCTAACCACTAAACCAGCACATCGGTACAGTGAGTTTTAGAGCGATTTTCTTATCTGTGGTAGCAAAATTTTAGCAGCGCTTGCCCAGGGCCTATGCCGACACTTAGAACGTTTGTGTATACGCATATTCGCATACTAACATCCGAACATACGGTGCGTGCATGTGGCAACGCCAATGGCTAGCACAATCAATCCCTTACCCTAACCCTCAGGGAGCAGAATCTATCTATCTATCTATCTATCTATCTTCTATCTATCTATCTATATATATTTATTATTATTATTATATATAAATAAAAAGAGAAGTCCTGACTGACTGACTGACTCATCAACGCCCAGCCCAAACTCTTGGACCTAGAAAGCTGAAATTTTGCACAAAGGTTCCCTTTATAATGTAGACAAGGAATAAGGAAGGATTTTTCGAAATTCAACCCCTAAGGGAGTTAAATTGGGGGTGAAAGTTTGTATGAAACATCTTATTCCTTGAGTTAATATACTTGAAAACTTAACACAAATAAATTATAAAGTAAATTATAAACTTTGTCACTTTTATTTTTCCTAAACTACCCCCTAAGAGGGGATTTGGGGGTATCAAAGTTTGTATGGAAGAATTTTAACGCGCGGTTCGATTAACTCGAAACTCAGTATTTATGCTTGAGAACAAAAATAAAGAATAACGTGTATCAGGGTTTTTCGGAAATCGACCCCTAACGGGTTAAAAAGGGATAGTCATTTTTACAGGGGAGGATTTTATCGCGGGGCTTATCTTTTTGATCTTATTTGAAACTTGACACAAATACTTGCCTATGTAATACAGTTTGTCATTAAAAGGTTTAGGGGGGGGGGGGGGGGGGGGTAGTTAACGGGGATTATTTACGTAACTATTTTTTTCTAATTCTCACAGGATAGAGAATAAAGAGGATTTAATATTTTCACTTTAAAGTTGCCTTCATATTTGGCATTTAAGTAGGTAATTTTCCGTCCCGTTATTAGGTTATATTATTAGGTTTTAGAGATTTTATCCTCCATCAATCATATATCAATCCGCGCGCCGCTCCTCGGATACTATATAAGCAGTGCGAGAAGACATTGTTTACCTAGATTAACAAATGGGGTACTTTTAATCACGGTAGTATGTTCCCGTAGGATATTTTCCGACATCCACGCGGGCGAAGCCGCGGGCAAAAGCTAGTATAAAAATGTAACAGTTTGCACGGACATCGGTTGGCAACTATGATCGACTGTATATTGGGCTGTAATTCATCAATTCAAACATTTGTTTCTTTTTTATCGATCGGAGATTGTCCCGGAAATGCGAAGGTTTTATCAGGATTGTGATATTTTTCTATTAAAAAAAGTTATAGTTGGAAATATGGACAATATTCCGAAAATTTTCACGGAAATGTAAATTCGCTCGGATTATGCTAACCCAGTCCGTACCCTGAGGGCTAATCATACTTGTTACCGCTGTTGTCAGTGCAGTTCTTGCAACTTGGACAGTGCACTAATCAAAGATTTAATCAAATGGAAAATCAGCTGCTCTATAAAGGACGATTTGTAAAGATAACATTTTTTTCAAAGCAGTCCGTGGAACATGCAATGATTCCAACATTGACAAGTCGTTTGCATCAACTCATTTGGCCGATTACGTTTCATCACGCATTTCATACTTGGGACACACAAATTGAAAAGTCTATGGTTAAAAGTGAACTTTTGACCGTGTTTGATGAACTTCTATTTCGACATTTTTTCATTATGAACGAAAATATGGTGTTCTCCGGGAGTTGTCTTATGCAGGACGTGTTAGCAATGCCAATTTCCAGAGCGAATATATCGATAACGGGATATTCAATGTATTTCAAATTTCGCCAATGTCTGCAGGTTAAACTGGACAATATCAGTATTAAATTTAAAGACTTTCTGGCTCATACCATTTGTCGCATGTACTATAAAATGCGTCATTGAGCTGGTATGCAAAATCTCATGATTCCATGAACCCGTTGAAGAATTACTGTACTTTTAACTCGCAGTAGTTTTGGACATGTTCTTATGGAACAGTGTTTTGCTCTCGAATATGATGAAAAAAAAACAATGACACAACGATACGCAATATTTTAGATTTTTTGTGTGAGTGAGTTATGGCTGAAGTTTGCATCATTTGAGTGCAATGAAAATAAACATTTCTGAATTCCTTCAATCTCTTTTAGCTGATTTTGCTAACAAAAATCCTTCAAACATTTTTCAAGTTATTTATTTAGCGACCTACAAGATGAAGCTATGCAAAAAAAACTTTTATAATAATGAAAAAATAAAATAAAATGGAAAAACGAACTTTCGTTGCGTTCCAATGATGCAAACTTCAACACCATGAGTTATGTACAAAAGGAATATTTCGGCAAATTTCACAATTCCCTACATAATTGTAGCGTAATTAATTATAATGTACTGAAATATCAACGAAAACAGGTTGAACAACAATTACAAAAGAAAAAAGGATTTCAAGTGGAAGTTTGAAGCCTTGTCCATATATTTTGCCATTTATGACAGATTGTACGTGACAATTAGGACATCCAGTTGAAAATTTCAATTTTCTCCTACTTTTGTCTGGAATTAAGGCTCCTGGACATTTTTAAATTGCGAATCTTAACAAACTCGTGGTTTACCCAAGTCAGATTCCATGTTGCTTAGAACCGAATGGTCAAAACTCAAAAACAGGGAATTGCAGTGTTATTGATAATACATTTAGCGAACTGAGGTGAAATTCTAGAGCAAATATTGAGTTTGATAATTCGGAATTATTTGCATCGTTGGAATGCAATGCTTTTTTCTCCTCCATTTTCATTTCTTTGTTATCATTATCTGAACCCTTTTTTTCGAAATTGAGGTCGTTAATTTCTGATAAGAATACGTGAAAGCGTTTCAGTGATTTTGATAACTTAAATCGGGCAAACAAACTTGTGCCATTAAAAAAAAGTTGATTTTCGTTGCATTCCAACGATGCAAACTTGAACGTCATGTAATATTGAAATGGAAAGAAGTTTTATCGCAGACATTTCATATTTCAAGGAAAATCTAGAAATTTTCATCATATATTCGAATTCCGAAGTACCGCTTTGCTGATTCTGCCAAATATTTTTATACGAAATATATTCAAGCGATCGATACAATGATAAGGAAGACATTGTACAATAAAAATCTCAGGCTAACATTAATTGCGTCGCCGGATTCTCATCTCACCTTAAATGCCTTTAGACCGTTTTTTTCTTTGTACGGATTCGAATATGCTTCGCAGTGCGCTGATAAAGACTGCCTTGGACTTATCAACCTGGCATAATCATAGAGAAATTTTCCACGTTATGTCACGCTTCACAGTTTTTCCTTACATCAGCCATTACCAGAAATTGGAAGAACTCAACAAATTCCCTGACTTTAACAACTATCTTATCTTTGTACTGACTAAGCTGACTTCGGAAGGTGAGATTGGACAATATTTTCTTAGCGCTATGACGATATATATTCAACGATATTTTTTCATAATGCCCTATACAGAGAAATTCAACAGAAATCTATAATATTATTTAGCAACGTCAATATTCGTTCACACTTCGTTCGCGATTATCGCTTCACAATTTCACCGCAAACGATAATTCTACAGTATTTTTAATACACCCAATCATAATTTGTTTTATTTCATGGCACCTTACAAATAAATATAAACCATCAACCGAAGAGGGAAAATACAGCATTCAAGCTGATCGACATCAGTTCCAAATAAATCGATTCCTTTTTCAGAAGTACCGACGAGGTCTCTCAGTGGATTGATACTGAAGAACAACGTCCGAGCTCATTACGACAAATTCGTTCCCGAAGTTTCGAATTTCATCAAGCAAGAATGTTTGTCCGCGGTCGGCGATCCATCGGCGATGATACGAGCAACGGTTGGCATTCTCATAACGACTATCGCGTCGAAAGGTAAATGTCTCTAATTACTTGCGGATGCGCGCAAGGACAACGCCTTCGAATACCTGAATATTACATCAATCGGCTAAATATCAAAAGACGCGGCCGCGTCTCGACGCCAAGTAATAAATAAATTTGAAAACCGACACCACTGATATCCATGATGAGCACTACTGACACTAACGAACACGCCGCGAATCTTTATACAGTAAAATGGGCTTTAGCAGACGACTTTCAACTTGAAATCGACATTACGCGAAAACGGGGCGACGAATCGAAAATCTAATGACATTTTACCAATGAAATGCAATTTTTTCCTATCGATTTTGTTTGGGTCATTTTTCGATCTCATTTCTACGCTGTCACGATTGAATCTCGTACGAAGCTAGTTCGCCTTGTAAGCCCACGTTTTCGCCGACAGGTGAACTCACAAGATGGCCGGAATTGTTACCGGCACTCTGTCAGATGCTCGATTCGCAGGATTACAACGTTTGCGAGGGCGCCTTCGGTGCGTTGCAAAAGATTTGCGAAGATTCGGCCGAGGTCTTGGACTCCGACGCACTGAATCGTCCCCTCAACGTTCTCATTCCAAAGTTCCTTCAGTTCTTCAGACACTCGAGTCCGAGAATTCGTTCGCACGCGATCGCTTGCGTGAATCAATTCATCGCGACGCGTACCCAAGCCCTGATGATACACATAGACAGCTTCCTGGAGAATCTATTTCATCTGGCGACCGACGAGGACTCGGAAGTTCGTAAGAACGTATGTCGCGCTCTCGTTATGTTGCTCGAGGTGCGAATCGACCGTTTGATACCCCACATGCACAATATAATCGAGTACATGCTGATGAGGACGCAAGATCCGAATCCGGACGTGGCCCTCGAGGCGTGTGAGTTCTGGCTGTCGCTCGCCGAACAGGAAATCGTCATGGAGGCCCTGGGGCCCCATTTGCCCAGGCTCATACCGACCCTCGTCAGCGGCATGAAGTATTCGGAAATTGACATCATACTGCTGAAGGGCGATGTCGAAGAGGACGAGATGATACCCGACCGGGAAGAGGACATTAGGCCGCGATTTCACAAATCCAAGACTCATCATACCCTTCATCCGACCATGAACAAGCACACGGAGGAGAACGGTGGCTGTGACGACGACGACGCTGACACCGAGGATGGTGGTGACGACGAGACCTCCCTCAGCGACTGGAACTTGAGGAAATGTTCGGCAGCTGCGCTGGATATGCTCGCCGGTGTCTTCAGAGAAGATCTCTTGCCTGTTCTCGTGCCAATACTGAAGGAAACCCTCTTCCATCAGGAATGGGAGATCAAGGAGTCGGGAATACTCGCTCTAGGCGCTATTGCCGAAGGTTCGATTTTACCTCTAATTCCAAATACATTTAAACAACGTTTACTTGAAGCAGCCTCGAACTGCTGAAAAAGAAAATTTATTATCATATATATAAATATTAATGTTTGTGTGTTCGTCTTCTATGGGTTCGCGCATCGTTCATCCGATTTAGTTGCAACTTTGTACAGTTCTTGTTGGCACTTTGGCGAAAGTTTCTGACATAGTATCATTAACGTACAATAGGTGGCGCGCGGGTCCTATCGGATAATTGTTCGTCTTTGATAATTGAGAGAGGCATTGGCAACGCATGCCGGGCATTAGCTAGATGACAATAATTGTAATCTTATACAGCAGCTAGAGAAACAACACCAAATCATTGTGTTTTTGTAAACACGTTTTTTTCACGCTTGAATGCTAAAAGATGATGCACAAATCAGACAAATCGGAGAATTTTCACCGACATTGACCTTGAACGATGCATTTTTTTTCAGGCTGTATGGACGGCATGATAACCCACTTGTCCGAGCTCATTCCATACTTGATCGGTTGTTTGAGCGACAAGAAAGCGTTGGTCCGTGCCATAACTTGCTGGACCCTAAGCCGTTATTCTCACTGGGTGTGCGCGCAACCCCACGACACGTATCTCAAGCCACTCATGACGGAATTGCTGAAAAGGGTTCTCGACGGCAACAAAAGAGTGCAGGAAGCCGCTTGCTCCGCTTTCGCCACTCTCGAGGAAGAGGCCTGCACCGAATTGGTTCCATATCTCGGGTTCATACTGGAGACTCTTGTTTTTGCTTTCGGCAAGTATAATAGTTATTTGACTTAACTACTATTTGTATATGACTTTTCGATACTACTTTTTTGGAGTTCAATGTCACAATGATGTGCCAACTAGCCAAGAAATTGTACTTTGATGCGTGGTCCTATTCGACGGATCTTTTTTTTTTTGCCTCTGACACGTTCACGTGGATGTTACGCGTATGGCAAACCGGAAAAGCTCAGGGAATTTCTTTGAGAATGTACTTTTTGCTAGAATTACCGAAAGTGAAACCGACTTGGAAAAAAAAACTGAAAAGTATACAAATAAATATTTGTTTATATTTGTAATATTTATATTATTCTTCGTCATAATAAAAAAAAATTTATGTCGGTATCAAACATTGAAAATTAAAAAAACTAAAAACGAATTTACTCTAAAGTTCTATACATTTGCATTCCATTTGTCGATAGACAAATATAATTATAGTTGATAAGTGATTATATTTATTTTTTATTTATTGGCACCGACATAAAAACTTCTGTTTATAATGAAGAACAGGTTCTGTTTTTGCTTTTGATGTGTGTCTTTTTCTACTTTACAGTGTTTAAATTACCGTAAAATGAGGTTTCTTTGAACAGGTTCTGGACTTTTTTTGTGGGTAACTTTTTTTGCTCCAATAGAACAATGTGTCCTTTGTCTATCAAATGTATAAGAAGGTCAAGCCCCGCTCCCCACAATTATATATATATATATATTTTTTAAAGTATCAAAGTAACCTCGAGTGTGGGGCTTTTTTGACAAGGCATTGAAATGCAACTTATGTCAAACATTCTGGTTGCGTTGACATCATTTTGATTTAAAAAAAATTAATATTTTATACATTATACATGGAATTAAATGAAAAACAACGATTTTTTTACAATCAAATTGTAATCTTTATTAAGTTAACATTTTACATAAAAATATCAAGTACCTGGGGTACTACTATAGGCACTTAATCAGTCTTGTAATTATCATTGAGGTCAAAATCAACTTGAGCAACATTATAATAAACTTGAACAACAAATTTGAGGAACAGAAAAAAAGGGGGCCGGATTGAAATTCCGAACTTTGAATGCTCCGACGGTTTAAAATTCCGAATTTTCATGTTCCGAAATTCAAGATGGAGCCGAGTTGAAATTCCGAACTTTGAATGGTCAGAACGCTCAAAACTCCGAAAGAATAGTACCCCGAAAGATCAAAACTCCGAAAATCTTAAAACCGTCAAAATAATTCGGCTATGGAAGTTTTAAAAGTGTCAAAATTTTCAATAAATCGAAGAATTGTTTCAAGAATTTTTTTAATCAAGAAGTGATTTTCCGTCAATTTTGAAATTTGTCTAGACAATGTTATATGTTCTACATAATTTACAGTCAACTGTGCAGACTTTCGCTAGCATGATCTTGACGTGAGGGCCGGGTTGAAATTCCGAACTTTGAATACGCCGACGGTTTAAAATTCCTAATTTTAATGTTCCAAAATTACAAGGTTCGTCAAGATTATGCCAGCGAAAGTCGACACGGTCGACTGTAAATTATGTTGAACCTATAACATTGTCTAGAACATTTAGAAAAAATGACGTAAAATCACTTTTTAATAAAAAAAAATCTTGAAATAATTCGTCGATTTATTGCAAATTTTGATACTTTTAAAACGTCCATAGCCGAATTATGTTGACGGTGTTCAGATTTTCGGAGCTTTGGTCTTTCGTGTAAAATTCTTTCGGGGTAATACATTTTCGGAGCTTTGGTCTTTCGTGTAAAATTCTTTCGGGGTAATACATTTTCGGAGTTTTGAGCATTCTGATCATTCAAAGTTCGGAATTTCAACCCGGCCCCAAAAAAAGTTTTAAAAGAATTAATCAAAACCGTATTGTGGCGCTTTGTTACAGTAGCCTCAAAAACTGTCAAAGTTACTCCAAATGTCAATTTAACCCCGTTTTACGGTATGTTTCGGAGTTCAGTTTTTAAAATTTATTTTTGAATATTCAACATTTGCATATATTTGATCTTGGAAAAATTATGTTCTTAATTTGATCCCAATCTTTCTGGAGTATTTGCAAAACCTGTGTAGAGAACCTGGAAATGCCAGGAAATTTCTGAGTCAATAATGCGTAAAAACCATGGTTCAAGACTCGCATTTTTTAATGTAATTTTCGAATGACGGCAAACAGGAAAGTACCAGCACAAAAATTTGTTGATACTGTACGACGCGATTGGTACACTCGCCGAATCCGTGGGCAACCATTTGAACAAACCGGACTACATAAATCTTCTGATGCCACCGTTGATAAACAAATGGAACGTCCTGAAGGACGAGGACAAGGATCTCTTCCCGTTGCTCGAGTGCCTATCTTCCGTCGCGACAGCTTTGAAATCCGGATTTCTACCCTACTGCGAACCTGTTTACAGGTAAATTCAGTCCGCCCATTCTTGCTCGGTTTCAACGGACTTCTTTGTTCATCGCGATTTTTCTCTGCTTCGTTTCCGTACAGGCGATGCGTCTCCCTCATCGAACAGACGCTGAATCAACACATAGCGAACACACAAAACCCGGAGCAATTCGAAGCACCCGACAAAGACTTCATGATCGTGGCCCTCGATCTTTTGAGCGGACTAGCGGAAGGCCTCGATGGACACATGGAGCGCTTGGTAATGAACAGCAATGTTATGCAACTGTTGTATCAATGTATGCAGGATCCAATGCCCGAAGTAAGACAAAGCAGTTTCGCCCTCCTCGGCGATTTGACGAAGGCTTGCTTCCAACACGTTTTGCCGTGTATACGTGAGTGTCTTTCGGATATTCTTTTTTTCTTTCGAAAATAATGCGCTATATGTTCTTTGGGCATACACAGTATTGCGTCTTGCACAGATACGGAAAAAAAGGATTCTTTTGTTCGCTTTATTTTATTTTATTTTTTACAACTGATTTATAATTTATTCGTAACAGCGTGATCATTTCTTTCGTTTTAATTGTAAAACTGTAGTCGGGCGAGTATATTGTCGCATTTGTTTTACTGATTCCGCCGAAGATAAGAGACTCTGTTACGGAAAATGTCCTTTTAAGGGGTTGGGCTACTGTGACGACCCGAAAATCAAGGTTATCTGAACAAATTAATTTTGACGAAATGAGTAAGGTGATTGAAAAATCGTTTGGATATTTATTTGCATGTACATTAAGGGATCATCGCAGTTTAACGGGTAAAAAATAGCTGGTTTTCGCGATTTTTTTTTCGACGGGTAAAATACGCTAATCAGTCTGATTTTTTCATATTAAATCAAAGCACGGATGAAAAACAGAAAATACATTTTTAAACGTTTATTTTCATTTTCTTACATTTTTTAACGGTTGAAAATGTATTCGAAAAAAAGGCGTCCTCATGGGGTACATGGATGTGGCCGTAAATCTTATCTGCAACAAAATTTGTAAAAAGATTATTAATCAATACGAAAGCCACTATCTTGCTATGGAGGTTTTAAAAAAGAGACTATCTTCTGGACAGTTTTTTTCGTTAAAAAATATATGAAGATTTTTAAAAAAGCTTCCATAGCAGGATAAAGAATGGCGTGAAGAATGTTTTGTCAAAATTTGAGATTGCTTGAAAAGTCTTCCTTTGAGAGTGTACATTGTTTTGAAAAACGACATTTCGAAAAAAACGCGTTGGTCCGCGCCAGGTCTCACGCAGCTGGTCGAATTCCTTTTTCTGAGAAAGGCTGTAGCAACCGGAACAATTCGGATTTCGCCGCGAAAATTGAACAGCGTGTTGATGACTGTCTATACTATCGGATAATGCAAAGGAAAATCGATTTTTTGAAAATTTTACACTGTGGTCATCTCTTAATAAAGTTGTGTAAGAAATTTCATTAAAAATATCGAAAGTTTAAGAAATAAACAATCTTGTGAAGGACCTTTGAATGTGAGGGGCTCACCGGTGTACTCGATTTTGGCCACCCGGTTGGTCTGAAACAAAAAAACGATTTTTTTTAATTAAAAAGATAATATTAGGTAAGACTTGACGAATCTTTTTTATGTTATCGTGTTTCAATCACAAGAAAAAAAATGGTATTTTTTTTCTCGATTTTTAGAGGAAGAATGGGATAATTATTGCTAATAGGCACTGAAATAAAAATGTTAAGGAGAGAAACGTCGGTCGAGTCTAAATTAGTATTACACTGAATAAGTGCGTGTTTAATCCGCGATTTCTTTACCATATGGACCTTCCTCTTCAATTTGAGTTGCCTCAAGCAACGAACGAGCGTTCGTTGTTTCCACAGTAGCCTAACCCCTTAAACTTTCATTCGTTTCCCAATATATCTTAAGGGTTCAACCACTTGCGTGTGCTCAATACAATATACGATCAATTAATTTCTAGTAATATTTAACTTTCTCAGTCAAGGTTTTTTAAATGTGTAATTAACCGATATTCTCGTTGAGTCAAACGTATTTTTCGTGCCAAACTGTGAACGCCGAACATTTTTAACGACGCAATAATACGAATTTCGGATGTTGAACTTGTGTTTCGTTCGATTTCAGCGGACTTCATGCCGATACTAGGCCAAAATTTAAATCCGGCTTTTATATCGGTATGTAACAATGCGACGTGGGCGATAGGAGAAATATCGATAAAGCTCGGTGAGTACCGCGACAATCTTCGATCTCTGCAATTGGTAATCGTTTTGTCAATCAACGGAGCACTTTTCATGTAGAAAACCCAAATACTCCGTATCGCCGTTTTTCATTACTCGAGTTTATTTTTGTTCCCTCTTTCTTTCGTTGCAGGAGGCGACACGAGTGCGTATATTCCATTGGTATTGACGCAACTAATCGACATAGTTAATCGGATCAACACGCCGAAAACACTCTTAGAAAATACCGGTGAGTAGTCGTCGAGCGATTTGAAAATTGCCGATCGACGGATTATCTGTGTAGTTACATTGTGAGAAGTCGTTGGAAGTTTCCCTTCGTCTGTTCGATCATCAACGCTTTATCGGCAATCTCAATATTCCATTGCCGGAAACGAAAGGAATATAGATTTTTTTTCTCATTCAGAATATGGCACATGTGAAATATTTCATGCTCGGTTGGAACTTCAAAATTTACGATGTCTTTTCGAGAATTAAAATCTTTTGTAGGATGCCAAAGTGCGTAATGTAAAGGTGGATTGGGGGGGGGGGGGGGGGGGGGGGGCAAAAAATGTACTCCTAGGAAAGAGGAGAAAATATCGATTGATACCGAACTTTTTCTCTCGCCATCTTTCGATGAACATTCGTGTCAAGGGGCTACATCTACCTAGAGGACCGAAAAACAGGCCAAATTCTGAATATTTTTCTGGGAAACAGTTGGTGCAAAAGAAACGTATTTTTTCAACACAAAGGTACATTCATTGAGAGCCTTAAAAAATCATTAAAAATACAGATAAACAATAAAACTTGGCCGCGAGCAGATGATGATTTTTTTTTTGGTGGACATTCCCTGGCTCAAACGGTCTATCCGAAATCTAAAAACTAAAAGGGTTATTTGAGTTAACAATAAATACGAGTCGCTGACAATCGTCGATTTTTTGAATAATTTTTTTAACAACGTGACGACGAATTGGAGCTCGAGCGTACAAAATCTATGAAGAGAGTCGTCATTTTTATATGACTATTAGAAAATGAAGGTCGTTTTTTAAAAAGTGAGATCGTCAACGACCTTTAAATGTTTTTCATCGTATCTCCTGTAAATTTGGAAACAACCCATCCAGTGGTTCTCGAGATATCATGTCCACCGACTTTGAAAAGAGTGTTTCGTGAAAAGCGCGTTTAAGGTAATCCTATCGCTTCACACTAGTCATACCACTGATCATACTTGAGACTTGTGCAATTTATATTTTCGACATATGCAAAAAAAAATTAATAATGACTAAAATTTTCCATGTGTAAACTGTTTAATGAATGTTCACATTTAATTAGAAAAATGGAAAACTAGTTATTCCAAAGATTCGCGCAGTATTTCTAGGTTTGATATTTAGCGATATTGATTCTATCTCGCCTGGTTGAGTAAAAAGAGACGGTTACTCAACCAGGCGAGTTTAACCTCCATGCTTTTTAACGTCGATCTGTCAAACAATGTCAGGTGCGGGAAATATAAAGCATTGTATTCGGGCCACGACTGGTAAAAAGCGTGGAAATTTTGTGTCGGCGACATATATCGGTTAAAAATGGAATATGTGTGGAAATTCGAATGAGATGAGGTTAGGACTAGTCACCTGTTGCCTCGCTGTCACGTCTCTTTATCGTAGCAAATGGTAATAAATCCAATACCGGAAGTTCAAATTAAACTTGGTATTGCATAAAAATTAGGTCAATGAGCGTAATTTTTTCTGAGAGCATTGGATTACTACAAGTATTAAGTATGTAAATCTGATAATCTTTTAAGAATCTGACCGTTTTCCACTATTATATACACTTTTGTAGTGACCGGAAATTAGGTTTTTGTATGTCGTTTCGGAATTCCTTCACAAAAATACGCAATTGTAATATTTTTTTCTCACTGTAATTAGGTCGACAACCGACCCCGAAATTTTACAGAGACGATTATTAATGTACTTGGTGTGGCTAAAAAAAAAATGAAAATCCTATGGATTCTGGCGATAGGATTACCTCAAAGTTTCAAGTCGGCCGCTCGCCCGGCCGACTGTTAGAAGCTGTAACTGATTCAATTTTAGGAATATTTCAATGAAATTTCCACGGAATATAGCTAAAAGGTGATACTATCGAATAAAGATATTTTTGGTCAATGCCACTTTTTGACCCACCAAGGTAGATGTAGCTCGTTAACAAAGGCTCCTAAAGGATAATTTGTAAATGTCGATCTAACTAATTCGTCACGGGGGATTTTTCGATGGGGTTCGAGATAACATAGCCGGAATCGTCAGAATTTAACACCTCCGGAAGCTTTTGCACGATTTATCGTGCCGTTGGATATTCTCCGTAACCGAAAACTCGGAATGCTCCGACCAAAAACCACACGAAATGATTATATCACTCCCCGTTGAGTTTTTTAGACTTCTTTTTCTTTCGAAATTTTCAATCTTGGATGTTGCAGAACTCTAGTGTATCATTAGGTACCAAAAAAAAATAATGCTAATCGGTTATTTCGATATCGGTATAAACGAATATCCGAAAGCAGCTTTTCCCAACGTTGGTTAATGTGTAATTGAGAAGTGAGGGAAAAAAATACGCTTCTCACACGCCCCAAATGATAGATGTTACATTTATTGATCGATTTTTAGTGGTGTGCGATTGCCTCGGGACGACTCTAGCGCCCGTATTAGAGATAGACGTGTACTCGAAAGATAACGGTAACCCGACAGTCGTGTCGCGAAAAATGGAAAATAACCTTTGAATGAATACATCTCCATAGTGCTTCGATGCTTTACCAAACGGCGATAGGATTGAGGATGTACTGAACGCAAAATCGCGTTAAAAAAGTATTGAGTATTGAAAGTGCTGTTTTTGTTTTGTTTTCAACTTCTCGATGAGCAAGCGACGTTAAGGGCTAGTCAGTCGTAAATTGTTAGGCTACTGTGACGACCCGAGAAACAGGGTTATTATAAAAAAAATTATTTCGAAGGAATAATCATGATTGAAAAATAGCTTAGACATTTATTCGTATGTATATTAATAAACTCGTTTACCAAATTTCATTTAAAAATATTAATAGTTAAAGAAGTTATAAACAATCTCGTGAAGGACTTTTGAACGTGAGGAGCTCACCGGTCGACTTGATTTTGGCCACCCAGTTGATATGAAATAAAAAAAACGAGTTATTTTTCTTAACAAAGATTATTTTGGCTAAGACTTGACCGAGCTTTTTTGGTTAACATGTTTCAAGCTTAAAAAAATATTTTTTCTTTCAATTGTTTAAGAAAAATTACCTCATTATTGCTAATAGCCAATGGAAAAAAAGTTGAGAAGAAATACCAAAATTCAAGTGTTCATGAAATTTCGAGAAATCGTGTACACCGTTTTGAAGAACATAGTTTCGAGAAAAATGCGTTTAACCCTTTTTTGACACATTTATATTTGGCCACGAGTTTGAGGGGCCGGGTTGAAATTCCAAACTTTGAATGATCAGATCGCTCAGAACTCCGAAAGAATTTTACACGAAAGATCAAAACTCCGAAAGAATTTTACACGAAAGACCAAAACTCCGAAAATCGGAACACCGTCAAATTAATTCGGCCATGGAAGTTTTAAAAGTTTCAAAACTTTCAATAAATCAACGAATTATTTTGTAATTGATGTAGAACGTATAACATTGTCTAGACAAATTTCAAAATTGACATAAAATCACTTCTTAAGCAAAAAAAATTCTTAAAATCGTTCGGCAATTTATAAAAAATTTGAAACTTTTAAAACTTCCATAGCCTTTCGGAGTTTTGGTCTTTCGTGTAAAATTCTTTCGGAATTTTGATCTTTCGAGGTGGTATTCTTTCGAAGTTTTGAGCGTTCTGATCATTCAAAGTTCGGAATTTCAAACCGGACCGATCTTGAATTTCGGAATTTTAAACCATCGGAGCATTCAAAGTTCGGAATTCCAATCCCCGAGTTTGACACACTGGGTCAATTTGACCCGGATAGTATATTAACCACCTGCCATTAACAACCCTTCGGTCGTTTTTCATTGAAAAGAATCCGGGATACACTTTAGACATTTCTTAATATGCATGATTGAAATTCGAAAAAATATAAAATTGAATTGTAGTTAAAAGTTATTGAAAACTTCCAATTTTGGGAAAGTGAGCATTTTATTTCAAACTCGCTCGGGTCAAAATGACCCAGTGTGTCAAGGAAGGGTTAAAGTTTCACTAACAGTTCTATCGTCTTTTTTTTAACTTTCACAGTAGCCTAAGCCTTTAATTCCAAAGAGGAATATAAAACATATTTGACAAAGCCGCCATTGGGCGATGGTTAAAAAAAGCCATTCATTATAATAATTATCTTCAACTCTCTTCGTTCTTTATTTTCCCGTACTCTTCTACTAAGCAAAACCTCGCTGAATAACTACCAATAGCCCGTAGCAGAGAAAGAACAAAGATAAGAAGCGCTCGCTGAGGGAAAAGCCGCGAAAACAGCTCTTCGCGAATGCCCTATTTTTTGAGGTCGACTTTGACGTTCGTTAACATCCTCGATAATACCTAAATATTATTATGTCTTCACCCGTTTTTTGCTGATTGTTTTTTTCATTCTATTATGCATTGGAGAGTAAGAAAAATATCACACCTCATCAAACCAATTATTAAGTAATAAGATCGCACGCTGCTATCTAATTTTGTTATTATCGTTTCAGCAATTACGGTAGCACAAAAAAACAATGATATACATATATTGCCTATGTTGACCTGTCGGTATCCCATACGTTTACCTGTGTTTCTCATTGTCTATATTGATTGTTACTATTAATTGATTATTATTAATTCGATCAAAAAGATAGACATTAATTGGACATTATTTGAAACTGCAGCATATTCAGCCTGATTTGTTGGTTCGCTATCAGTTTGTCTTATTGTTTGTGTTTCCGGTCACTTCACTACACTTCACTTGTCTACTTACCGCAATATGAAAATGATACCGTAGCCATAACGATCGGTCGCCTAGGTTTTGTGTGTCCCCACGACGTCGCCCCCATGTTACAGCAGTTTGTTCGACAGTGGTGTGTAAATTTCTTTATTATTATATTCTATTAATTATATTATATTCTAATTTTATCAGCACTTTATCATTACACACACACACACACGCACACATGCACACATACACAGATACATATACATATATAAATATATACACACATCAAATATTATATATCTTTTATTTATCTTCTACTTGTTTTTACCGAATATGTGAGACGAGACGCTTAGAAACGCACGAGGATGCAAGTGGCTTTGGCCCCATTTTCGAAAACAATAATAATATAGCAATGAAGCCTGATTGAAAAAAATTCTACAAACAATTCTAGATCAGACTGAATCGACTTGCTCACTCGTCAAACGACTTTACATTACATACGATTGATTCAAGCGTCTAATTGTCATTTATGTTTGTTCTTACGCCAATTTTTTTCTCGTTATCTCCTCGATCTCAATTTAAGAGGGAAAAAAAAACAAGAGCACTCGGAGTTAAGGTTCAATTTCGATGAGGCACGAGTACAAACATTCGATTTTTCCGATCATCTGCGATTTCATTGGAGTTTTATTCAAGAACGTTTTCGTTTGAGTAATCATAGGCATGCTCTTCCTTCGGTATCGTCCGCCGGTTTATTTTTTCAATCCCATTAATATTACGGAATTCTGCAAGCAGGGACGAACGGCATTTCGATTTAAAAAAAATTTATTCAAGGCTTCGCACAACGAGTGCTAACAAGGGATCGAAGAATTTAAGTTTTCGAATTACATGCACGCAAAATTGGAATATCCATCTTGACGGAGTTGTCTTTTGGGTTTTTTGCAATTGCAGATTGAGTTTATATTACTGCAAAGTTTCATCAACTTAACGCATACAAATAGACGAAGGATCATAATTCGTGAATACCACAAACTTTAACGAAAAAGATCGTTCGAATTAATGATCTCTTTAGCAAAGTATCTTGAATAATTTCTCATTCGAATTGTCTTTGTCTCTGTTAGCACGATGTACTGTAGTTCTGAACCCCATAACTAAAAATAATTCAGTCGTTTAAACGTTATTTATTTATTTTTGTTCTTCACTTTCGTTCTATATTTTATTACGTTTCGTTGAATTGTCGTAGTTACCTCGCTACATAGCTATAACACGCCCGAGAGATAAGGCATTGGCCGTGGAGAATCAGAATTATTCGATATATGTCAGAGGTGTATTCGTTTTATATCGAGAAACAACGCGGACCGAATGACATCGGATTAAAATGATTATACATGATCCTATGAACAAAATTCAGGGGATAAACTGGCCCCCTTGAATGCCGTCAGTTACAACTCCTCATCATCGAAAGCAACTTGCGAGAGAAACGAAAAAAAAAAAAAAGAGAATACAGCATTGTTCGTGACTTATTGTGTGACTGAATGCCACGAATCAAAAGGCTACTTTTTCCCTCTCTATCACGGCTACTTAACCATACATACTGAATCTAAATATTTAATCGTGAAGACGTTTCGAAGACTCGTGTAATTTTTGTTTTTGCTCCTTTGTCGTCGTTCTTTGCCAGTGGAAACTTTGTAAATTTGTTTCTTGCCGATATGAAGTAACTTCGATGACTTCTTCACGATTTGCCTTTCGCAGTCCACCAAGTTTGTTTTTCTGTCTCTCTCCCTCTCTCTCTCTCTCTTTCTCTATCTCTATCTTTATATATTTATATCTCACTCGTTAAATTACTCACATCCTTCGTTTATCGATAGGTGTATTTCACTACGGAATATACGCGACAACGAAGAGAAAGACTCGGCTTTTCGAGGCATGTGTCAGATGATAACCGTGAATCCAGGTGGCGTTGTACCGGACTTCATGTTCTTCTGTGACGCCGTTGCATCCTGGGTTACACCGCGAGAAGACTTGAAAGACATGTTCCAGAAGGTAAGAAAGACCATTGGGTAGACACGGACGGTATAGTATTTGATCTTACTAATTGCAATTTTCGATTGCTTTTAGATACTTCACGGTTTCAAGAATCAAGTGGGGCCGGAAAATTGGAAGAGATTTTCCGATCAGTTCCCGCCGCAACTCGGCGAGAGGCTGCACGTTATGTACGGCGTCTGAACAGCCCCGCCTACTTATCGTGAGTACCTCTTTGTCTCGAGTATTTCTCCTCGTCTCGATCAAGCATTTGTACCCCCGGAAGTTGCACACGATTCGAGTCGTGTTTTTGTTCTCACCGAACATGTGTTTTCTCTTAATAATTATATTTATTATTGTTTCATTTCTTAAGCAAGGTGATTCCAAACACCTTATCAAACAAGGAACGTAATGCGTTTTACGTAGCACACGAAGTTAGCTGGCCATCTGTTAGACACTGTCCAACGATCGTGCGATAATATGGTCTCTGCGTCCACATGTTTGGACGCCCTCAAGGCATTTCATTCACAACTGAAAAAAAAAGAGACATTCCATTTTTCTTCGATTCGTAATTCAATTATAATATGCAAAAATAAGCAATAAAAGTTCTACAATCGGATAGTACCGAGAAAAAAAAGTACTTCAACATCCTAGTAGAATAATGAATCGGTCTTGTTTTTTAATTACGTAATCCACGCTAATGTAAAAATATGTACCATGAGAGGAGACGGGAAGTTTCGGGAGGTGAAGTAGCACTGCTCCAAAGGCCCGAAAAAATATGTCTCGCTTACTTTTCTGAAGCATAACGTAGAAAATCTATTTGAAGAACTTCAGTCTGCATGACTTGAAGTGTATGGAACTAAAGAGAAAAGTTCTCTGCAAAGTGACGGGCTTGTAAGAAGTGTTTCTTTTTTTTTGCTAAAAGTGCTTCCACGACAAGTCCAGCAAATGTTGATCTAATATTTAAAAAAAAAAAACATTTCTCATTTTCTGGTCAGAATTAGCTAGTGAAATACACAGAATTTTTAGTTTGTTCTTCATCGGAATGACAAACTTTTGAAAATAAAAGTTTCATTTTTACAGAAGAAAAAACCGTGAATAATTATTTATACCGAAAGAGTTTCCGACAAATGACAAAATCCTTCTTATTTATATTTCATTTTTCTGCAGAATTTAGTTTAGACGATAAATTCAAAAATCGAAGTGGATCGGACAAAATCCGTCCAAATCAGTTTTGCGGTACATTATTTAGAGTTTGACAGTGAACATTCAGTAATTAAAAAACCAATTTTTCGGTATCAGATCAATAACCCTTTCTTCAAGATCCTGAAGATGATTTATAAAGCTAAGATATCGTTTATTTTTCCGAGCCTCTGGACTAGTGTTACCCCTTAAGTGTTTAATACGAGATTAAGCTCGTCGTTACAAGCTACCTTGAAGCGGCACAGGACAAGTCTGAGAGCACACGCATTGGCTACGTTATTTCCAATTGTTGCAATACCAAATCGAAATTCTCGAGATTAGTAATGTGACGAAAGTCGAGATCTATAGCTGAATAATTTTCTTGCACTCGTGACGAACATAAAAATCCTTTAAGGGGTCTTTTCACTTTATACGCTAAAAAAGGCTATTTTCATGAATTTTTTGATACGTTTATATTATAGATATTGATATAAAAGTGGTTGCACTTAATAAATACACTTTCGAAATACATTTCAAAAAATATATATTTATTCAAGTCACTATTGATAGACGAAAATGGTAGTTAAAAAATGTCCTTAAAAATTGTAGGTCTGCACTGTTGATAAAATCTCGGAGATGGATCATCCGAAACAAAAAAATCAAACGGTTTTAGATTCAGTATGTTAATGGCTATAGCGCATATGACACGGTATTTTTTTTTTTTTTCGAAAAAACAAAAATAAGTTTTTTCGCCGTTTTTTGGCAACAAAAAATAGTAAATATCAAAATTTAGAAAAATCCTTGATATGCGCTATAGCTATAGTTATAAAGAATATGTAGTTGAAATTTCATAAGGATCCGTTCAGTAGTTTTTAAGATTTTATCAAAAAGCCTTCGAAAAACGTTGTTTCGAGAAAAACGCGTTTAAGGGAAGGGGTTTCAGCGTGAAAAAAGAACACTTTTTTGCAATTTTTTTTCATCTATACGAATAGAGTAAATTTATTGAAACCTTTTGTTCATTGTTAAGTGTCATTTCAAGAACATTCCGGAAATTTAAACGCGAAAATATCCACAAACAAGCCGGTGACAAAGCTTTTCCAAGAACGCCTTTGGAAAAACACGATTTGCGGTGTTCACTGTATCTCAGCTAGAAATTATCTGAAATCAAGTACCATGAAAATTTAGTCAAAGTATCATCAAATCCTCCCGCAACGGTCTTTGATATTTTTTTTTTTCATTTCTAAATTTTTGGTAGTCATGTAAAGTGAAAAGTGCTATTTTTCACGAAAAATTCCGCCACTTTGGGAGTGGAAAACCCCCTCAATGTAAAAAAAATCTCAAACTAACCGTTGGTGGGAGGTATTTTATATGTAGAAAGTGTGTAACAAGTTTGAAATAAATCGGTCATGTAGTTTTCAAATGGCAGTGAACACGGACTTTGAAAAAATGGGTTCGAAAAAAACGCGGCACCGGCTTCTTTGTGGATATTTTCGCGTACAAATTTCACGGAATGTTCTTGAAATGACACTCAACAATGTACAAAAGGTTTCAATAAATTTACTCTATCCATATAGATGAAAAAAAATGCGCAAAAAAGTGTTTTTTTTTCACGATGACACCCCTACCCTCCCCTTAAAGTTTGTTTGGGTTACATAAATACATTTAAATAAAATGTTTTAATGTATTTCGAAAGTGTATTTATTAAGCGTAGCAACTTTTATATCAATATCTATAATATAAACCTATCAAGAAAATTCACGAAAATAGCCTTTTTTAGCGTGTAAAGTGTGAAGATCCATTAATCCGTTTCAACGCCAAAATGAACAAGTCTCGCACGTTAAATAATATATAAGCAAGCCTCCCTCCCAAACACCGGTCATTGAAGAGTCACGAGATATTGCATCGTTTGGACGACGAATTGATTGTTTCAGACGGCCGAATCAGCGGGAAGGCCGAACGGGGATGGGCGGGGAAATATAATGGGTGGACAGGGTGGGTGGGTGAAACCACGGCCTCTTCTCATCAAGTATCGTCGTCGTCGTTGTCTTCGCTACGTCGTCGTTATCGTCGTGTCATGGTCATCGTCTATCGATTGTCGAATGTCCAGCCCACGGGGAGCCAAAGTAAACGAGTCTCTGGCGGGAGACCTCTCAAGCAGGTCGTGGCTTCGGACGAGTTAATCGGGGGGAGGGGGGGATGAGAAAGAAGTCACTAAAATATGGGGAAAACAACAAAAACGTGAAACGATATGAAACAAAACGAATGGCCGAGAAGAAGATTGGGTACGAAGGGTGGGGTGGGATGGGAGGGATGGGTGGGATGGGAGGGATGGGTGGGATGGGAGGGTGGGTGGGTTTTTGTTCGAAAGGGTGGTAAAAACGGAAAATTTATAATTCGTGTATCAAAAAGAGCCACCGACTTTTTTTTAAATCGAGGTACCGCACGACGCTGATATTTGCCGTTATTAACGGAACAAAAATCATCGCGATACCTCCCGAATACACGCTGTAAACTCTATATTTTCATTAGCGCTATAACAAAGTCGCGAGTGTCACGTCCGCAAGCTCGCGTTCCAAAAATCAAGATAAGTAAACAAATAAGTAATAGGGCAAAAGTAAATGGAAACAAGACGAAGAAATGAACAACGATGTGGGCTTGTTCGTGCGTGACAAGAGCCGGCGGGCGACACTCGCGCGTAGCCTAGCTACAATTTTCCACAGCATAAGCTTCGTTAGGTCGCTAGTAAGCATAGATCTCACGTTATAGAGCCCCCTGAGCACTCTGACGAAAGGAAACAGAATGATCGACGAGGCTTCGAAGATCTCGTCCGGTCATGTTGCTACGTTTCACGACAAAACGAAAATCTAAGAGCATAGAACTTTTTGCAAAACTCACCACCTGTCTGTGATGCGAGTCTATTTATCGGTCCGTGGTTTTTAACGTATTATTCGATAACTTGGAACGTGTATTTCTTTTTTTAAGTTTTTTTTTTATTGAGAAAAAAAAACAATAGGCGTGCGATAGTGTATTCGATAATCGAGATTCAACAAGTCCGTACAGTGCCATTCCGTTTGTTCACAGCAGAAATTCTTACTCCAATTATTGTGATATTAGGGTACTCGCGAGACGTAGTTGCTGTTCTAGTATGAAATCCATGTAATGTAATTCTCTTTCTCCTTTCTTTTTTAATTATGCAATTTCATCGTATCTGCTCTGCTCACTATTTTCCGTCGAACTTGTATTATTAGATGTTTTTTTTCTTTCTTCTTTTTAATAGGATGTTTAGTGGATGTGAAGAATAATCGAATCTATCATTTGCGGACGAGAGAAGATTTGAAAAGTGAAACTTCGCCAGAGACCAAGGGTTTTGAATCTATGACGTGAAATCTATGAGGATTAACATTTTACTCGCGCAACAACGATCCAAGTTTGAGTTGTGAGCAATCGTTTATGATTGGCGTGAAAGGATTTTTTCGTAATGAGTTGAATCTTCGCCGATATCTGACTGGATCTACGGGTCGCGCGTGAACCCGGGGCGATCGTAAATATTGTGTACATGATGCTATAATTCTAGCATCGATCTTCTTTTTTTTTCTTTCAATTCCACGGGGGAAAAAAGGGAGCGTCTCGGTATAAAGTTGCGAATGTCCGTGCTAGAAGAAAAAAAGAAAATTCGCCAAAGGCTGTAAACGAGGAAAGAGCCTTGGCGCGGATGACGATATCTCTGGACTTTTTAGCGTACACAGAGAACACTCGACACATGCGTTATGTTTATTTTATTCTCGCCGTATTTTTTTTTTCTTCGACTCTCGCCGATCCGACGAGGAATCTCCAGTGGGAGAACAAAGAAACCGCGAATACGCGAGAAAACAACGCGAACAGCATTAGTTGGGCGCAGTAGATTATAATTTGAAATTGAGTAATAAATTTAAGAAAATGTGGAGGAAATTACGCGGGTGCGCGGGCGAGAGAACGAATCCGTTTTAAAGATGAAAATTCGTCTTAGAGCCGAAAACGAGGAAACATTTCACCACGATTGTCTGAAATTTTGTTCGAACCGGGGGAAAAAGATGTTTTTTTTATCTTTAACGAAACGAATTGGTATAATCGACTTTATCAAATTTTTTTATTGACAAAACCAATCGTTCGATATTTAAAAAAATAATAATAAAACAAGGGAAAGAGAAATTCCTTCTCGCAGAGGATAGAAAAAAAAATAACCTGAAACACGTGGTCGCTCCTGAACTTAATCCATGCTCGTCAATCGGCAATACGTATTGCTGAAACTTATCCCAATCCGGTCCTTTCCTCAGCCCTGCCTGCGCTACTTTTGTGATATTACTATTTTTTTATATTTCATAGGGGCTCAAGGGCTTGTAAAAAAAGAAGGAAAACTAAGCCACGTGATACTTTACGCGTCGAGTCGAGAGAACTTTTGATTTATCGAGCGAAAACAAAAAACAAACGCGAGCGTGAATGTTTAAAAAAAACAAAGAAATATGGAATGAAGATTTGTTTGCCGCTAAAAAACAAAACTCTTTGGGTATGGAAATTTGTAAATAATGCTTCGTGCTAGAGTCATCTTGAACACTTCCCTTCATTACGCAATAAACTATATAGACTACCTAAGGAATATTTCTGAAAACAAGGAGAAATAATGCTGAAAAATTAAGATAAAGAACGGTGTACGCGCGCGTTCGTGTTGACAATTACATCGAGTTGTATTATATTTTCATAGTTCCTAAGACAGATGTAATACTTTTCAGTGCTATAGCGTGCATTATTGCTCTCAGGTTCGCGTTCAATTTTTTACTCCCGTGCAAGATCCTAATGGAAAAATTGATGTATAAAAAAAAGTAAATGAAGAAGAAGAAACACAAGACGAGACACACTAAGGGTGATAATTCTTTTCCTGCAGTACTGTAAATATTATTCGAATTCAACGTATAGAAGCGGCGACATCGTAAAACAAGAAGAAAGAAAAAAACAAAGTAAATGTATCGACTCGTTGAACTCTAAAATCGATTCCATGCGGTATTTATTGGCCGCGATCTGTGATTCGTTTCGTCGTGAGTACATGTGGCTTACCAAAAAAAAACACACTGACTATCATTGATCAAAACTCCCGAGGCGATCCAAAAAGTTTTATTTTAATGAAAAAAAAACAAATATAGTATAAGACAAAAATGAAGCAAACGTGGCACTGTCTCTTTACCATAAGATTAGTCTTACGTAAAATTCACATTGCGAAGCAGAAGTTCCCCGAGAGAGAGGAGAGAAAAGCAGAATAAAAAATTCCAGTTTTTTAAATGGAGAAACGTGTGAAGAATCAAGTATGTATGAGGATGTAAGAGATAAATGAAACAACAATAAGCAAAAAGAAACAAGTATGCGAATAATTAAATGACAAAAAGAACCACAATTAAATATATCGTATCGTTATTGTTGTTATGGAATAAGATATAGCGTAATAGACTGATCCATCTATATATACACCCACACACACATGGTTTAATAACTATGACCCGAACGTTTCTTAATTGATGCTAAATATTATTGTAATTATTATATACAATCTGTATTATATATTTAATCGTGATGTTTCGTGCCGGCAGTGTGTTCGGAGAGATTTCCCGCCCTTTGGGAATTCGAGGCTCCTCGCGAAAACTTGCTCCACGGTGGACAAAAAGAAACAAAACTACCGAAAAGAACTTTACACGCGTACTTTTCACTGCGGAGTTTTTATTTTTACCATAGTTTTGATCCGTGCGTGCAAAATAAACAAAAACGTATAGACGCATTTAACGCGCGGATTGTGTCCAAGAGATATTCGATCTCCAATCGAGGCCCTCCCGCCAGTTTTCGCGAGTGTCGCCACCCCCCGCCCAAATCGTTGGAAATCTTATGGGGCTGTTCCTAGTACCTGATTGTCCCATCCTTGCGGCCCCTTGGTTAAACCCCTACAAAAAAAAAAACAAAAAGAGCAGCGAAGAATCTTGAGCTGGAGAAACGTGGAAATGTAATTACCGCCTCTGCCGCAGGGTGTCTCTCTTCCCTACGGTTTCGCGAGCGACCATCACTCATCACTAATCGTCGAAAATTGACCTTAGCTACATCCTACGTAAAACTAACGAATCTTCGTTTTCTCTCGCTCTGTTACATCTTTTGGCACACCCGAACTCCTCTATATAGTTAACACGACTTGTATGATACGGTTGTTTTCCTTCGTACGCGGAGCAAGGAAACTTACCGATCAAACGAAAGGAACGAAAAGAAACTGAGGAAATATACCGGAAAACGATTAACTGAGTCCTGTCGTCGTCCATGCTGCGAAATGCGCGTGATACGAGCACGTCTGTTTTTTTCTTCTCCCGTTCGTCTTGTCCGGGGAGTGGAGTATAGAGTGAGCGTAGCACGACGGTGAACGTATTCGGCTCGAGAGTTTTATCGAACGACCTGCCGCGCGGGGACTAAAGTGATTGCTTCTCTTCATTACAAGGGCTCTTTCTGCTACAAACGTTAAATGACGAGGGGCAGGTGCGGTAATGGCCCGTATCAAAGACACGGTCACCCCTGATGCACATTGCGACATATATATATATATATATATATAAACACGATAGCGTTAGTCGATTTAACCCCACGCTATCCCTAAACTCACCCCGTATATACGAGAAAGCTTCTTCGCCACGATTACGCGAATTGATTCAGCATCGGTTTCCCCACCCCCTGTTCCAGCTCCCCCGAGTAAAAACATCGTTTAGCTCCTCGTTTCTTCGTATCCTCGCACTCCCACCCGAATCCCTGTTCTCTCGCGGCACGTTCACTTCTTCTCCGTCCACTTCGGCAAAACCTAGTGCGATGGTTTTCAGCCCTCGTACTCTCTGAAGACAAGGCGAATGCGTTGAAAAATACTGTACTCTATGCCACTTGAATTCGCTACACAGAGGCACAGGTTAAGGGGAGGTGCCTGAGTAAACGGCGAGAAAAACAGGTAAACTTCGGGAATTTTTATCGCGAAAACTAATGTTTCGATTGGAGCCGGGTTTTTTTTTATTGGAAAATATGTACATTGAGGTATGTTTAGGAATTTTTTAAAATAAATTCGTTGAACGGAAGCGATTCAAACGCGATTATCTCGAAACATAGTTTTCAAAATCGGTGCTAGACGTATCTCGAAAACGGTTTGTCCGATTTTGTCCAAATTTGGATACAATATTCTTCGATAGTTTTTCTCGTTTGCCACGTAGGATTTTTTTGAAATTTTCATTTTTCACGGAATTGCGACTGTTTTAATTTAACATTCGTATTTCGTTCGTAATTACCGACGATTTTGGGTTGCATACACATTGCATAAAAAAGCAATGGTTCAATCAAATGAAAAACCCCTACGTGGCGAACGATGAAGAGCAATCAGAAGGGATTTTTTACGGTGCAGGAATTGCCGATTGCGCTTAGGTAAAAGTTTTTCAGAGTATAAACTTCAAACGCGTTTTTCTCGAAACAACGTTTTCAAAATCTAGCTCCATCGTATCTCTAAAACTAATAAACCGATTCTCTTGATATTTGAACCACATATTGTAAACATGATTCGCAACAAGATCACCCTCGATGGTTTTAAAATTTTTATTTTTACTCTTTTTTTTTGCGGAAAAACGCTTTTTTTTTACGTTTTTCGTTTTTCATCTGCCATTTTTTTATTTTTTGATAAACTTTATATCCGAGGGTCATTTTGTAGCTGGTGTTATACTGAATCTAATGGACTTTAATTTTTTTGTTTCAGACAAGCCGTTGCTGAGTTGTGATGGAGCTACCTACCCGACCTATTTTTGAGGCGTTACGTTAAACTATAGTTTTTGTACTTAAAAATGAATAAAAATTTATTAAATATGTTTTAAAATGTATTTCAAGACTTTATTTATCAAGCTCAACAACTCTTATATTCATATCTTTTATAAAATCCATTTAAAAAATCGCGAAAATAACCTTTTTTTCGTGGCCCCAAAGTGGACTGGGCCCTTAAAAAATCCTAAACATACCTCAATGTACATATTTTCCAATTTAAAAAACTCCGATCCAATCGAAACATTAGTTTTTGAGATAAAAAGACCCTTAACCCTTTCAGTCATGCATTTTTCATCTGCACCGATTTTGATGAAAATTGGTACTCGGAGGTTTTCGGGGTCGCTGATTACGAATCCGGCATTAGATTTTCAAAATTCAAAATGGCGGATCCAATATGGTGGACGTGAAATTTCAAATACTTATTAATTCTTCTAAAACTTTATACTCAGGGGTTTTCGGGGCCGCTGATTACGAATCTGGCATTAGATTTTCAAAATTCAAAATGGCGGTTCCAATATGGTGGACGTGAAATTCCATATACTTATTAATTCTTCTAAAACTTTGTACTCAGGGGTTTTCGGGGTCGCTGATCACGAATCCGGTATTAGATTTTCAAAATCTAATGCACGCACACACACATGTGTGTATATATATATATATATATATATATATATATATATATGAAGTGCATATCAATGGTAATGATGAGGAACCACGGATTTTAATTTTGCAGTCATACATTATTTTGGTTGCAGAATGATTTCAAATTAACTGAAATATTTATTTCTAATGTATATTTGAAGGAATATTCCTGATAAAGTAGGATTTTATATGATTGACATTTTTATTGTTACATTGCCCAGTTGGATCGGCTATATCGGATCCACTATTTTGAATTTTCAAAATCCGATCTCATTCGTGATCAGCGACTTAAAAAACCCTAGATCCGTATTTTCAGACGCATTAGTTCCATATTAGAGCTCTGAGGTGATTTTTTAAAGGGTGGGACCGTAGCGGCCCCACTGTGACTGAAAGGGTTAACAGTCACTTTTTCAAAATAATGTTGGCCCTAATGTGAGATGGGCTTAAAGTTTGCATCGTTAGAATGCGACGAAGATTCTTTGTAGCTTCTTATTTTCTTTATTATCCAAAGTCATTTTTTTGCAGATTCAGGTATGTAGAGCGCTAAATGAGGATGGTAAAAAATGTTCGGGTGATTTACGTAGCTTGATTCTGCCGACACCTTGATCGAAGACTAGCTTGGACAAGCCACATCGGAAACTAACAGAAGGAACTGGACCTTTGAGTGAAAAAGATGCACTGGCTCATAGGCAGGAGGTAAAAACTATCTCTGCACAATAAGCTGATGATATATAGGGTGTCTCAAAATAACCTGACATTTTTATTTATTAATAAAACGTATTATTTATTTCAGAAGAACGAATTGTTTTGTTTTAATGTAAGGCACAAGCATGGAGGTTATGTGTGGAACACAATATATGATAAATGACCGTCTTGTCACTGTCTGCAAACGTTCACTCTTTTGACGAAATTTTCAATAACATTTTGGTATAATTGCGGATTATTTTGATCAATGGTGCGTCCAACTGCTTCTTGAGCTTCGGAATCGTCTGTGGGTCATTGGCATACACTTTTCCTTTCAGAAAATCCCAAAGAAAAAAGTCGAATCGCACGATCTTGGTAGCCAATTCACATCGCCGCAACGCGAGATAACACAACCGTGAAACTTCGTCTGCAATAACTGCATTGTTTCTCCCGCAGTGTGGCAGGTTGCGCCATCTTGTTGGAAGAATATGTCTTCCAAGTTCATGTCGTTTATGACATCGGATATTGTGTTCCACGCATAACCTCCATGCTTGTACCTCATATTAAAATAACAAATATCCGGACCGGTGCGATGGTCTAGTGGTTAGCGTCCTCGCCACTAAACCAGCGGACCGGGAGGTCCCGGGTTCGAATCCCAGTCGCGTACATTTCGTCGTGAAATGTTTTTCTTCGGCATTTCGCGGCGAAATAAGACTAGTTCCACGACTGGGGGGCGAACTCGATGACCGGCTGTATTGGTATAGGTTTTCCGCAGTTTCCCTATACCCATGACAGAAATGTCATGATGAATATAATACAGAGGGGGAAGTCGGCTGCGGCCGCAAGAGGGGGGGGGGGCAAGGAGAAAGATGGAGAAAAAAGGAGTAAACAGTAGAGGAAAGAAACGGGCACACAATGAAGGGAAAGAATAGGTAACAAACGCGAAAAGCGTGTACCTAAGGAAAAAACCAATAACAAATATCCGTACGTTTCAAATAGATAATACGTTTTTTAAATAAATTACAATGTCAGGTCATTTTGAGACACCCTTTACAAAGTTATGCTCAAGTCTATGTGGCCTTGCCCGCATTCAACTGCGGGGAACTGCGAGCAGCTCTGACATCGAGATTCTGTAAAGATTTCGAGCTAACATAAGACTTGGAGTAATTACAAATGCTCCATGGTATGTTACTAAGGCCAGAATACACAAAGATGTTAGAATGGAAACCGTCAAAAGAGTAGCACAAACATTATGCTCGAGCTATAAGATGAGGCCTGGCAGCAATCCAAACATGCTAGCATCTAATCTAATGGACAGAAGAAACATATCAAGAAGATTGAAGGAATTGAAGCCATTCGACTTGCGGGAGCGATTCCGTGCCGAATGAAGTCAAAATAAAAAACACAGAACAGCCGAACATCGAACGATAAATCGGAATAATTGCACATCGTAGGACGTGCATCATTGGATTCGCCTTCCACTTTCACATACTGTTATTTTTCCTTCGACATCCAAATTATTTATTGATATGTTACATAACAGATCAGAGTTGTACAAATGAACGTCAGAAAAAAGTCTGCCAAGGAAAATGGGAAATTCAAAAGGGCGGCAACTTCAATGTCGTAATGTGGCAACATGGATCACTCGGGGGCAAGATTTCGTACGCATTGAAGCTTTTCGAAAGATGTCGAGCGTTTCAACAAAGAATATCCAACGATACTGAGTTTGAGTTTTCAGTGCGTGTATTAAGGCGTTATACGCAGTTGCAAGGCCAAAAAAGTCGTTTTTTCGCGAATTTTCTTCTGGAAAAGGATTTCATTTGGGCAAAACGAAAAGTATTAGGCAGTGTAGTGGCATCTTTCAGCTTTAGATTGGCATTTTTTATTTTCAAAAATATTCATTAACATTGGTCCTGTAGGAAGTCTCCTGGAAGTCCCCGAAAAAAGTGTCCGGCGGTGAGCAAGGTATCTCCGGTTTGGATTATCTAAAATGAAACAACCAAAAAGATTCTTTTAGGGGATAGATGAATCCAGGTATTGATCGAAGGAATAGTCGAAATTTTAATTTTTGACCAAATGGTGGCTCTGGAAAGAAACAATTTCGATTTTCGACCAAATTTTTTCTCGTTAAATCGTTGAAAAAAAAATATAAACAATTATGGGAAATCTTATTCCTTCGATCAATACCTGAATAATATATCTGACAAGGTTGTATTAAAATTGCAGACCGATCGGTTGAGCCGTTTTTGAGAAATCGTGCTCACCGACTTTGAACACACCGTTTTGAGAAAAACGCCCCTCTCTTTCGGGCGCTTACTTTGTAGCACTCCGAGCGTCCTTACAATTATGTGTGTACCCAGGTAGCAAAATGTTATCTATATGGCATCCGAAAGATATCGCGAAACGGATACGGATAACTTTTTGGTTGTCCAAAAAGACGCCGTTTTGTATTACAAAACGTATCACTTATGTCCGCTTGGCAGATAACTTATTTGTGTCCGATAGTTAACCATACGGCACCTTTCAATGGTTAACAAAGTGTCGACAAAAGGTTAACTCTTTTCGGTTGTCGGTACGTTAGCGCAAAGTCATCAAATCGATATATCTGAAAGATATCTTCTTAAAGGCACAAAAATGCCAAGATACCACTGCCATCTAAAAGTCGTCCAATAGGCATCCGAATGAGGTTAACAAAACGACATCTAAACGGTATCGAAGAGTACTATCGAAAAGATATCTATTTATTGGCGACATATATGTATAACAAAATCCTATCCATTTCTTTTTAAAAATTAACCTATTAATAGTCTAGAATATTTATATAGCTCAATATTCTAGCCTGTTAATAAGTTAATTTTTATCATGAAGAAATTGATAAGATATTGTTATGTAGGTTTCGAAGTGGGTTAGGTAATTATAAATAAAACATCGATTAATTCATTATAAGTGAAATGTAATTTAATATTATAAAGACGGTACAGTCGTTGTTAGACTTCTCTCCCGTTGCAGTCACGTCTTTTGGTGGTTGCCATGCTCCAAATGATCCCTTGGATAACCTCAAAAGCAGATCTACGCTTTCAGAATAAAAAGAAAGTACATTAAATACATATATGTACTCACAGAGGCGAAAAGAATAGTAGGATAAAAGGCACTCACGTATATATATTTCAACACCTTTACTTTTTCAACTACTTGTTGTTACACACAATTTTTTGCCGGTGAAATGAAATATGACACGCTACATTCGCACTATGATAAAAGTGATCCGTTGAATGTGATCTTTAGGACAACATTTGGATGACTTTTTACTATTTCCCGCCAATACCAAATATCTTAAAAGACAGCATATTACCGATATCTGAAAGATGTCATGAAAAAGACGTCTTATGTAATTCGTCTTTATGATATCCTTCGGATAACGTTGAACTAGATACAATAGATAACCGTAAATAGATAACTTTTTGATAACTTAAAGAAGTCATCAATTGGATAATATTTTGGGATACCTTCTAGACATCCGTTTTCATCGCCGAAAGATATCATAAAAAAGATAACTTTACGGCAGCATTATACGGGATGTCATTTGAAAGATGTCGAATAGTTATCTTACGGTCATGTCTTAAAGGTAACCTGACAACGGTAACTTATCGATGCCAATTGGACATTTATGCTGCCTGGGTATTTCCGAGAATATTCGTTGGACCGATTTGAAATTTTCAGGGAATATACTCACATATTTGAACATTCCGAAAATGCAATTTAAAAAAATCGATTTTTTGAAATTTCTAACTGCATATAAGCCGTTAAGGATGAATGGTATTAATTTAGTTTATAGTTTATTTAATTTATAAAGGTAATTCGACCGGGGTGATTGAAATCTCGGCTTAAGGTAGTTCTGTAGGTACACGTGCGAGCCAAAAGTTTCGGTCGAAGCGTATAGTAACATCCAATGCCTATACGATGCTGTTGGTTGTAAATTTTTGACAGGGCTTGTACCCTCTATAGTCCCACACATTCGCACCTCACGCATGGATAGATCTTATACTCGTATAGAGAGCGGCGCTGTAATCGTGGCAACAGCGCGATTTCCCTGCAATCATAGCGTCGAGCTTCCTATGATCTGTAGTTCGCGTAATATTTTTTTTTTTATTGTTTTTTCCTTAGGTACACGCTTTTCGCGTTTGTTACCTATTCTTTCCCATCATTATGACCGTTCTTTCCTCTACTGTTTACCTCCTTTTTGTCTCCATCTTTCTCCCTGTTCCCCCCTGTTGCGGCCACAGCCGACTTCCCCCTCTGTATTATATTCATCATGACATTTCTGTCACGGGTATAGGGAAACTGCGGAAAACCTATACCAATACAGCCGGTCATCGAGTTCGCCCCCCAGTCGTGGAACTAGTCTTATTTCGCCGCGAAATGCCGAAGAAAAACACTTCACGACGAAATGTACGCGACTGGGATTCGAACCCGGGACCTCCCGGTCCGCTGGTTTAGTGGCGAGCACGCTAACCACTAGACCATCGCACCAGTCTATTTCGCGTAATATTTTATATATATAAAAAAAGCGAGAAAATGTCAACCCAAATGCGATACAAAGGAAAGTTTACAGGACGAAAGGCCCTTGCTAAAAGACTGAAAGCTGTGGCAGCCATGTGTCAAGCAAATGCGGCTAAACGCGATGAGAATAACCATAACCTTAACGATCAGGAATAAGAATTTGCTGTCCAAGAACGTCGGATCGTGGATTTACAACATCTTGCCGACAGTTTAAATTGTATTCGCTATAACAAAGACAAATACATGCATAAATTGAACAAATTAAATTTGTCTGCAGAATAAATTTATTTCACATCCGACTCAGAATTACTAGAACTCGGGAAAAAACGCCTGGGGTTCCCAGACCACGCGCCGATCAGCTGGCTGCAGCGTACACTGTTGCCATTCTGTTACAGATGGTTGGGGCCGAGTTCGGTGTGGAATAAAATAACCACTTTTCATAGGTCGATATCTCCGAAACTGAACGGTCAAAGTTTGTCATTTTTTTAAAATCAATCCCACAATAATACTGCTTACACGTGTGATTTTATTTTGAAATCCTAAGATCCGTTTAGAGCCTATATCGAGAAATGCGAGCAAATTCCTATCGGTTTACGTGTTAGGTATAGGGATCGCGTACAAAAATATCCATATCCAATTGCAATTATCTCATGAACTAAACGGTGAATCGAATTGAATTTTTGGGCATCAGTCCATGAAGATCACATCTACACTATACTTAGATTTCAGCCAATTCCTAAGATTTGACCAAAACTACAGAACTACCTTAACACTAGATTTACGAAGGCCGCCAACTTGATGGCTCTAAAAAGTTATTAAAAAATTTACCCCGCGTATTCGTCTTGCCCCGAGTTCCCCGAATACCCTATCGTTTTCGAGGGGAAACATGTTGGTAGGAGCTATGAAATTAAGCAGTTTTGTGACAATTACCGATCAGTTGACGATTACCGATGAGAAACTGCTGAAATGCCTTTTTAAGGAGGTTGGAGCGATACAGTTAAGTCAGTTGACGGTTTATAAATTTTGTATCCAATGGACATAAAAAAATGCATAAGCGCTATAGATTTATTCTGAGATGCTAGTTTTTCATAAAATATATCATTAAAGGGCAAAGTTATTCATTTTTATATTTTTATTACGCAACTAAGAAAAACTTTAGTGCTACTACCAACTTGAAAAAGTATAACATTAGCAATGATTATTATGAAAAACTGCGTCAGCGAAAGTTACATACAACTCAGAATAAAATGTTGAGTCATTTATCATTATGCTTATTCATCTCACAAGATTATTTGTTATTACCATTAATTAATATTAAGTGTTGCCGACATGCGGCAACTCCACGGACATTGAGGTTGGCAGCAATGCTTATCATTCGCCAGCCAAGATTCGTAATCTTTCATCAAACCTTGATGGTTCAATATTTAATATATATGGTTTACGATGGGCAAGATGGGTTTTTTTCTCTCAATGTTTACAGAGATTTAGTTTTCGTTAATCCGTTGTTAGAAATGGTTTATCTTGACGCTAAATAGCCAAACAATTACATCACCCGTAGCTTGATCGTCTCGCCCATCTAACCGCACGTAAAATTACATACGTTAAGGGAGACTTTGTCCGTGAAATGCAGCGGGAGATGTTAGCGGCTCAACATGAGCAGCTAGAAGAAGAGGAGGGATGCCTCTATGGACCAGGCATTGCCGATTAGCGGTAATTAAAAACACATTTGTGTAAACACATTATAAAACTTTAAACGAGCTTTTCTTGAAAACACGTTTTTAAAAATGGCTGACATTCTCCTGACCGCTGTAATTAACATATCAACCTAAAATTTGGAGAGCGTACTCAGAAAATATGTCTTCACGGAATGACGGATCGTTTTTTCGATAGATACATTTTTGCATTTATTATTTATCTTTTCATGCGACAAAAAACGCGAAAATTCGATTTTTTTTAAATTGCCGCCATTTTCCGAAATTTGTACTAAACGAAAAATCCATCCGTCATTCCATGACCAAAGGGTCACAGATTGATAATATGCTTTGAATTTGTGTTTCAGATCAACAAACAGGGGGCAGTGATGTCAGCCGTTTACCTCCCGCGATGTAAGGACCTGTTTTCGCGGAGCTGCAACGGCCGCCATTTTGGTTTTTTTTTCAAAAAAAAATTTTTTTAACGTTCCGTATATCATGAATAAAAGCAAGAAAAAAACCGCACTCAAAAAGCTTTACTCGTTTCCTTTAAAAAAAAATAAAATGTAAACACCTGAAATATGGCACTCCAAGGACAAAGTCTCCCTTAAACTATTTTTTATCTCTGGTGTTTGATAGTGAAAAAAAATCGTAACGACTCAGTAGAGTCTAGACAACAACATGTATTTTTTGTTTAATTTAATCTTCGATCGTGGCTAACGCTCCAACCTCCGTAAAATGATTTTTTCCATCCTGAAACCGATGTAGCGAAAGTTGCGAAAATTCCAAAGTTGACCATCGCACGAAGTATTCGTTAACTTTCATCAGTTCCTGAAGTACAAAGCCTCTTCCAAGAATCTCCGAAACTCCTCGCTATCCTTTATTTCAATTCCTAAAAGGTGTACGGACTTACGAAAATTTGTGTGAGATCTACCCCCGATTTTTATTTGAATTACCAGATTCATAAGATGGTCGATTATTTTTCTTCATAGTCGCGACTTGACCGAAAATTATATTCTGAACTCGATAGATCTAGGGTCTACGAATTTTCGAATTGGGGTAAGAAGACAGAGTGAGACTGCGCGGCGGGCACGCTTTTCCTACTCGTACGGCTCCTTTAATCTAATCCGAGGATAATCTAAAATTCATGAGACACATAACTGCCAGGCGATGATATATCTGGTTGGGCGGAAGTCGAGGCATTGGATGATACACACACACATGCAATCTGCGATACCTCGTATCCCCAATTCCTCTCCAGCTCTCTGACTGCGACGATAGCTATTGCAAAGATCTCTGTGCAAACATTGCCGGTTGGAGAGCGGCGCCAGAGGTTTCCGTGATGAAAGCCTACCATCCCCGTAGCGATTGGTATTCTATTATTATTACTTAATGGCTGAAGGGGAGAGTGGGTAACATGGAGACTATATGTCGCACGGAAGCGCGAAAGCCGTGCTTTGAACCTCACATATAAACGTGCGAATTAAAGATTCTTTCGATTGGCGTTGCTGTCATTTTGAGCCGATGTGTGTATGAGGGAAAAGGCGATTCTTGAAAGAACCAAACGTGTTAAAAGCCAACATCACATGGATACAACGACTTCAAAGTGTCGCCGGGTGTGTGTAGATGGTCTTTTCAAACCTGACAGGTGAGGCTCTCAACGTCAATTTACCAAGAATAGGACAAGATGCTTGGGAATATCATTCAATTATTTCTTAAGGTAGTTCTGTAGGTACACTTATGAGCCAAAAGTCTCCATCGAAGCGTATAGTAACATCCAATGCCTATACGATGATGTTGGTTGTAAATTTTTTACAGAGCTTGTACCCTCTATATGTCCCACACATTGGCACCTCATGCATTGATACTCGTCTCATACTCGTATAGAGAGAGCGACGCTGTAATCGTGGCAACTGTGCGAGTTTCCTGCAGTCATAGCGTTGAGCTTCCTACGATCAGTCTTTCGCGAAACATTTTATATAAATAAAAAAAGCGTGTAAACATCAACACAAATGCGATACAAAGGAAAGTTTACAAGAAAAAAGGCGCTTGCTAAAAGCTGTGGCAGCCATGTGTCAAGCAAATGCGACTAAAGGCGATGAGAATAACCATAACCTCAACGATCAGCAACAAAAAAGTGGATTTACAACATCTCGCCGACAGTTTAAATTGTATTCGCTGTAACAAAGACATTTTATGAGGAAAACAGTGAAGGAAACCCGAATGGAATTGAATTCTATTTTACATATTTCCTGCGACGAGTGCCCTGCAACTTGGGTTATTAGTTATATCTACATACGCACACACACACACATATATATATATATATATTAATATATATAACACGAATAAATACATGCATAAATTGAACAAATTAAATTTGTTTGCAGAATAAAATTATTTCACATCCGTCTCACTTATTACTAAAACTCGGGAAAAAAACACGCTTCGAGTTGCCAGACCACGCGCCGATCAGCTGGCTGCAGCGTACACTGTTGCCATTCCCTTACAGATGGTTGGGCCCGAGTTCGGTGTGGAATAAAATTGCCACTTTTCGTAAGTCGATATCTCCAAAACTGAACGGTCAAAGTTTGTCATTTTTTTAAAATCAATCCTACAATAGTACTGCGTACACGTGTGGTATTATTTTGAAATTCTAAGATCCGTTTAGACCCTATATTGAGAAATGCGAGCAAACTCCTATCGGTTTACGTGTTAGGTATAGGGATCGCGTACAAAAATACCCATATTCAATTGCAATTATCTCATGAACTAAAAGGTGAATCGAATTAAATTTGTGAGCATCAGTCCATAAAGGTCATATCTACACTATACTTAGATTTCAGCGAATTCCTAAGATTTGACCAAAACTACAGAACTACCTTAACATCGAAACTGTGGGAGGATAAAAACCTCTCCCAGTTGGGAAACCAGAGAACGCACAATACAAACGCAAATTGCGATGACCCATTCATTAAAATGTGACATGTATTTAACTGGGCATCGAAAAACCTCGAATTTTTTCGTTTTTTTTTGTACTGCACGAGAACTGACACGCATTTTTCACGAAATGGCATTTTGTACTGGTTTTGCTGCGATAACTCAAGAACGATTGAAGGTTCTTGAGTTATCTTGAGGTTCTTGAGGCCTTCTTTTTTTCACGAAATAGCATTTTGTACTGGTTTTGCTGCGATAACTCAAGAACGATTGAAGGTTCTTGGGTTATCTTGGGGTTCTTGAGGCCTTGATTTTTAAAAATGAAAACATCATCTGTTTCTACAAAATGAACTGAACTTTGTGTGGAAAAAATCAATATATTATTATTGTTATGACAACAAATGTCGTCCGTTTTTTGATGTTTTTCAAATTTTAGCCGCCATTTCTTAAGGCAGGATTCTACTTTGAAACCATGAAAAAAAACGCTCTTTTCGTGAATTTTTTCTGAGAATACTATTAAAGATATCGATATGGGGTTTAAACTGTTCAATAAATACACTCTTTAAGTACATAAAAAAAAATTTAAATGTATTTTATTCATTTTTTGTACACGTAAAATATGTTTAAAGCCAACGCCTCGAAAAGCAGGTACCGTTGCGTTGCCGTGGTCGTGAAATCTTCCCGACGGATGGTCTGAAACAAAAAAATCAAATAGTTTCATGTTCAGTATGTCTTCAGGAACCGACCTAACTAGAATATTTTATATACGTGCAAAATTAACAAAATGGGGGCTAAAATACGAAAAAAATGCGTTTTTTTGGGTCTTTTTTTGCAATAAAAAATAGTTCTAATCAAAATTTTAAGTTGATTGTAGTTAGGCCGGTTGGTACACACATATAGAATATGTGTTCCAAATTTCATAAGGATCGGTTCAGTACTTTCTGAGTTATCACGACCACGGTACTTGAAAATGTCGTTTCGAGAAAAACGCGTTTAAAGTTTTGGTGAGTGATAAATCGTAGAAAAAATTATCTTACCCTCAATCAGCGATGCCTGGGCCATATAATATGCCTTCGACGTGTTCCAGGTGGGTGTTTTCATCCAATTTTTTTTTCAAAGTTTCAACGTAGAATCCTGCCTTAAATTCTTATGTTTTTTTTTAAATGTTAGGTTCAGTCTGTGGAGGAACACCCTCTGAAGAGAATGGCGTTTGGGATTTGCCGAAAAATTTAACCGGCCACTCGTGGCAATGAGGGAGCAATGCATTGCCCCTCAT
>OY723385.1:36343013-36435513 GCA_963210295.1 Ophion ellenae
CCATTTTTATTAGAATGGTATATATACAGGATGGCAGTTATAAGGTAGCCATGTGTTTTTTTTTGAGCCTTGCGAGGAGATTTTGTGACTGCGAAAACTATGATCTTCGATGGTTTTTCAGGTCCTCTTGCATAAAAATAATAGCGTATTTTCATGATAGGTAGTACCGTAAAATCGGGTTACTTTGAAAAGATTGTAGAATTTTTTTGTAGGTATCTTTTTTTAACATCCTGAGTTCCAACTTTTCTTGCTTCAACAGAACAATGTGTCCTTTGGCGACCAAATGTATAGAAAGTCAAGCCCCATCATCCCCCACAATTTTCTATATATTTTTTAAAGTGTCAAAATAACCTCAAGTGTGGGGTTTCTTTGACAAGGCATTGAAATGCAACTTATGTCAAAGATTAAGGGTTACTTTGACATTATTTTGATAAAAAAGTGTGATATTTTTTTATTATACATGGAATTAAATGACAAACAACGATTTTTTACAATCAAATTGTCATCTTTATTTAGGAAACATTTTACATGAAAATATCAGGTACCTAGGGTACTATTATAGGCACTTAATCAGTCTTATAATTATCATTGAGATTAAAATAAACTTGAGCAACATTACAATCAACTTTAGCAACACTATAATTAACTTGAACAACACATTTAAACTGCACATAATATAAACCGTATTTCAGCGCTCTGTTAAAGTTACCCCAAAAACTTTAAACGTTACTCTTAATGTCAATTTAACGCCGTTTTAGGGTGTTTGCCAGAAAAAATAGAGCATTATGGGAAAAGAATCATAATTTCATTTTGGGTACAGCGGAATGAAGATAATTATCTTCATTCCGCTGGACCCAAAATGGAATTTTGAAAAATTAAATTCTGTATACGGAGTACTCCGGAAGAAGTTTGTTTGGGTATCCCGTCAACGAGAAAAAAATGATCAAAGATGCATTTTAAAGTGGACAAATGAAATTTAATTCCTCAATTTTGAACGGATCGACTTTAAATTTCCAGAGAATATTTTTGAAGTGTTATATTTTGCGAATCCGTCGAGTACCAAAAAACGATGTCTAAAAAAAATTCAACTAGGTGTAAGCCCTTAAATATCATATTCTTCGAGGTCGAAAAATCTTCGTGCCAGACCCTTAAAAAACATAAGGCCACCTTATAATTGTGACAATTATAAGGTGGCCTTATGTTTTTTTAAGGGTCTGGCACGAAGATTTTTCGTGTTTATATATATATATATACATACACTTAGAGTAAAAGCCTTCTATTTATAACACACGTTTGTGGTTAAAGATGGGGCAGTAAAACTATACTTTATGTAGTGTCTTTAAAACAACCATAACATGGCTGAGAAAAAATCATTATGATGGCCCTGCCAATAATGGGGTTGAAACTTGCATCGTTGGAACGCAACGAATTTTTTTCTTCAATTTCTTATGTAATTTTATTATTTTATTATTATCCAAAATCATATTCTGCATATTTGTTCTTGATCGCTAAATAAGAATTCTAAAAAAGGCTTGCTCGATTTTCCTAGCTCAAATCTACCAATCGAGATTTAGGAAGTTTAAAAAATAAAAATGTTCGTTGCATTGCAACAATGCAAACTTCAACGTCATTGCCAATAAACAACCACGAGTGTCAGTATACCGTCGTTCACTGTGCGAGCGTGTTGCAAACAGCATGGACCCTTCTCTCAGCCTATATATTAAGTGTCGGTGAAGTTAGCAGAGCATTTGCCAGCAGATCAAAATTAAGTGAGAGTTCTCTTGGCATGCAGTTGAGTTCTATAGTTCTTGATGGTTTTTAGCAATAGTTCTGGTGATTTTGTCCAAAAAAAGGTGATTGATAAAATGCTCTGCTAACTTCCCGTAGCAGATCATTTTGCAGAAAACCATAAATTACCGGGAGTTCTTTCTACATGCGGTTGAGTTCTATAGTTCCTGATAAATTTTAGCAATAGTTCTGGTGATTTTGCCAAAAAAAAAGTGACGGAATTTTTTTTGTGTATCTTCCGATAAAAATATGCTGATGGATAGGCGTGAGATCTGGGTGCTATTTGTGTGAGATATTATGGTTTTGGTATTGTGTGATGGATTTGAGAATCGTTCTGGCTTCCAGCTATTGTAAATAATTGATACAATTGTTTATTAATATCTCAACTATACAAGGGTGCTCTGCTGATGGGTAGACGTCAGTTCCAGGTGCTTTCTGTGTAAGATATTATAGTTTTGGTATTGTTTGATGTATTTGAAAATAGTTCTGGCTTCCAGCTATTTTCAAATAATAGTTAAAAATGTTTATAAATTTCTCAACTATACAAGTGTGCTCTGCTGAAGGATAGGCATGAGTTCCAGGTGCTTTTTGTTCGAGATATTATAGTTTTAGTATTGATCGATGCATTTGAAAATAGTTCTGGCTTCCAGCTACTTTCAAATAATTATTAAAAATGTTTACCAGCACCTCAACGATACAAGTGTGCTCTGCTGATGTATGGGCGTGAGTTTCAGGTCCTTGTTGTGTGAGATATTATACTTTAGGTATTGTTTGATGTATTGATGAATAGTTCTGTCTTCCAGCTACGTTCAAATAATTGTTAAAAATGTTTATTAATATCTCAACTATACAAGTGTGCGCTGCTGAGGGATAGGCGAGAATTCCAGGTGCTTTTTGGGTGGGATATTATTGTTTTGGTATTGTTTGATGTATTTGAGAATAGTTCCGGCTTCCAGCTATTTCGAAATAATTATGAAAAATGTTTATCAGTATCTCAACTAGACAAGGGTGCTCTGCTGATGGATAGGCGTTAGTTCCAAGTGCTTTTAGTGAGAGATATTATAGTTTAGGCATTGTTTGATGTATTTAGGAATAGTTCTGTCTTCCAGCCATTTTCGACTAATTGTTAAAAATGTTTATTAATATCTCAACTATACAAGTGTGCTCTGCTGATGGATAGGCGTTAGTTCCAAGTGCTTTTTGTGGGAGATATCATACTTTGGGTATTGTTTGATATATTTGAGAATAGTTCCGGCTTCGAGCTATTTTCAAATCAATGTTAAAAATGTTTATAAATATCTCAACTATACAAGGGTGCTCTGCTGATGGATAGGCGGTAGTTCCAGGTGCTTTTTGGGCGGGATATTATTGTTTTGGTATCGTTTGATGTACTCGAGAATAGTTCTGTCTTCCAGCTATTTTCAAATAATTGTTAAAAATGTTTATAAATATCTCAACTATACAGGTGTGGTCTGCTGAGGGATAGGCATGAGTTCCAGGTGCTTTTTGGGTAGGATATTATTGTTTTGGTATTATTTGATGTATTTGTGAAAAGTTCTGGCTTCGAGCTATTTTGAAAAAATTATTTAAAATGTTTATAAATATTTCAACTATACAAGTGTGCTCTGCTGAGGGATAGGCATGAGTTCCAGGTGCTTTTTGGGTGGGATATTATTGTTTTGGTATTATTTAATGTATGTGTGAATAGTTCTGACTTGCAGCTGATTTGAAATGATTATCAAAAATGTTTATCAGTATCTCAACTATACAATGGTGCTCTGCTGATGGATAGGCGTTAGTTCCAGGTGCTTTTAGTGTGAGATATTATAGATTAGGCATTGTTTGATGTATTTGTGAATAGTTCTGGCGTCCAGCTATTTTGAAATAATTATTTAAATTGTTTATTAGTATCTCAACTATACAAGTGCGCTCTGCTGAGGGATAGATATGAGTTCCTGGTGCTTTTTGGGCGGGATATTATTGTTTTGGTATTGTTTGATGTACTTGAGAATAGTTCTGTCTCCCAACTATTTTTAAATAATTGTTAAAAATGTTTATAAATATCTCAACTATACAAGTGTGCTCTGCTGAAGGATAGGCATGAGTTCCAGGTGCTTTTTGGGTGGGATATTATTGTTTTGGTATTGGTAGATGTATTTGTGAATAGTTCTGGCTTCCAGCTATTTTGAAATAATTATTATAAATGTTTATTAGTATCTCAACTATACAAGTGTGCTCTGCTGAAGGATAGGCATGAGTTCCAGGTGCTTATTGGGCGGGATATTATTGTTTTGGTATTGTTAGATGTACTTAAGAATAGTTTTGTCTTCCAGCTCTTTTCAAATAATTGTTAGAAATGTTTATAAATATCTCAACTACACAAGTGTGCTCTGCTGAGGGATAGGCATGAGTTCCAGGTGCTTTTTGGGTGGGATATTATTGTTTTGGTATTATTTGATGTATTTTCGAATAGTTCTGGCTTCCAGCTATTTTGAAATAATTATTTAAAATGTTTATAAATATCTCAACTATACAAGTGTGCTCTGCTGAGGGATAAGCATGAGTTCCAGGTGCTTTTTGGGTAGGATATTATTGTTTTGGTATTATTTGATGTATTTGTGAATAGTTCTGACGTCCACCTATTTTGAAATAATTATTAAAAATGTTTATTAGTATCTCAAGTATACAAGTGTGCTCTGCTGAGGGATAGGCATGAGTTCCAGGTGCTTTTTGTGCGGGATGTTATTGTTTTGGTATTGTTTGATGTACTTGAGAATAGTTTTGTCTTCCAGCTATTTTCAAATAATTGTTAAAAATGTTTATAGATATCTCAACTATAGAAGTGTGCTCTGCTGAGGGATAAGCATGAGTTCCAGGTGCTGTTTGGGTGGGATATTATTGTTTTGGTACTGTTTGATGTATTTGTGAATAGTTCTGGCTTCCAGCTATTTTTAAATAATTGTTAAAAATGTTTATAAATATCTCAACTGTACAGGTGTGCTCTGCTGAGGGATAGGCATGAGTTCCACGTGCGTTTTGGGTGGGATATTATTGTTTTGGTATTATTTGATGTATTTGTGAATAGTTCTGGCTTCGAGCTATTTTGAAATAGTTATTTAAAATGTTTATTAGTATCTCAACTATACAAGTGCGCTCTGCTGAGGGATAGATATGAGTTCCTGGTGCTTTTTGGGCGGGATATTATTGCTTTGGTATTGTTTGATGTACTTGAGAATAGTTCTGTCTCCCAGCTATTTTGAAATAATTGTTAAAAATGTTTATAAATATCTCAACTATACAAGTGTGCTCCGCTGAGGGATAGGCATCAGTTCCAGGTGCTTTTTGGGTGGGATATTATTGTTTTGGTATTGGTAGATGTATTTGTGACTAGTTCTGGCTTCCAGCTATTTTGAAATAATTATTATAAATGTTTATTAGTATCTCAACTATACAAGTGTGCTCTGCTGAAGGATAGGCATGAGTTCCAGGTGCTTATTGGGCGGGATATTATTGTTTTGGTATTGGAAGATGTACTTCAGAATAGTTCTGTCTTCCAGCTGTTTTCAAATAATTGTTAAAAATGTTTATAAATATCTCAACTACACAAGTGTGCTCTGCTGAGGGATAGGCATGAGTTCCAGGTGCTTTTTGGGTGGGATATTATTGTTTTGGTATTATTTGATGTATTATCGAATAGTTCTGGCTTCCAGCTATTTTGAAATAATTGTTAAAAATGTTTATAGATATCTCAACTATAGAAGTGTGCTCTGCTGAGGGATAAGCATGAGTTCCAGGTGCTTTTTGGGTGGGATATTATTGTTTTGGTTTTGTTTGATGTATTTGTGAATAGTTCTGGCTTCCAGCAATTTTTAAATAATTGTTAAAAATGTTTATAAATATCTCAACTGTACAGGTGTGCTCTGCTGAGGGATAGGCATGAGTTCCAGGTGCGTTTTGGGTGGGATATTATTGTTTTGGTATTATTTCATGTATTTGTGAATAGTTCTGGCTTCGAGCTATTTTGAAATAATTATTTAAAATGTTTATAAATATCTCAACTATACAAGTGTGCTCTGCTGAGGCATAGGCATGAGTTCCAGGTACTTTTTGGGTGGGATATTATTATTTTGGTATTATTTGTGAATAGTTCTGGCGTCCAGCTGATTTGAAATGATTATTAAAAATGTTTATCCATATCTCAACTATACAAGGGTGCTCTGCTGATGGATAGGCGTTAGTTCCAGGTGCTTTTAGTGTGAGATATTATAGTTTAGGCATTGTTTGATGTATTGAGGAATAGTTCTGTCTTCCAGCTATTTTCAAATAATTGTTAAAAATGTAGATAAATATCTCAACTATACAAGTGTGCTCTGCTGAGGGATAGGCATGAGTTCCAGGTACTTTTTGGGATGGATATTATTGATTTGGTATTGTTTGATGCATTTGAGAATAGTTCTGGCTTCCAGCTATTTTGCAATAATTATTGAAAATGTTTATTAGTATCTCAACTATAGAAGTGTGCTCTGCTGAGAGATAGGCATGAGTTCCAGGTGCTTTTTGGGGTGGATATTATTGATTTGGTATTGTTTGATGTATTTGAGAATAGTTCTGGCTTCCAGCTATTTTCAAATAATTGTTAAAAATGTGTATGAATATCTCAACTATACAAGTGTGCTCTGCTGAGGGATAGGCATGAGTTCCAGGTGCTTTTTGTTCGAGATATTATAGTTTTAGTATTGATCGATGCATTTGAAAATAGTTCTGGCTTCCAGCTACTTTCAAATAATTATTAAAAATGTTTATAAGCATCTCAACTATACAAGAGTGCTCTGCTGATGAATAGGGATGAGTTCTGAGTGCATTTCGTGTCGGATAATATAGTTTAGGTATTGTTTGATATATTTGAGAATAGTTCCGGGTTCCAGCTATTTTCAAATAAATTTAAAAAATGTTTATTAATATCTCAACTATACGAGTGTGCTCTGCTGATGTATGGGCGTGAGTTTCAGGTCCTTGTTGTGTGAGATATTATACTTCAGGTATTGTTTGATGTATTTAAGAATAGTTCTGTCCTCCAGCTATATTCAAATAATTGTTAAAAATGTTTATTAATATCTCAACTATACAAGTGTGCTCTGCTGAGGGATAGGCGAGAATTCCAGGTGCTTTTTGGGTGGGATATTATTGTTTTGGTATTGTTTGATGTATTTGAGAATAGTTCTGGCTTCCAGCTATTTTGAAATAATTATTAAAAATGTTTATCAGTATCTCAACTAGACAAGGGTGCTCTGCTGATGGATAGGCGTTAGTTCCAAGTGCTTTTAGTGTGAGATATTATAGTTTAGGCATTGTTTGATGTATTTAGGAATAGTTCTGTCTTCCAGCCATTTTCGACTAATTGTTAAAAATGTTTATTAATATCTCAACTATACAAGTGTGCTCTGCTGATGGATAGGCGTTAGTTCCACGTGCTTTTTGTGGGAGATATCATACTTTGGGTATTGTTTGATATATTTGAGAATAGTTCCGGCTTCGAGCTATTTTCAAATCAATGTTAAAAATGTTTATAAATATCTCAACTATACAAGGGTGCTCTGCTGATGGATAGGCGGTAGTTCCAGGTGCTTTTTGGGCGGGATATTATTGTTTTGGTATCGTTTGATGTACTCGAGAATAGTTCTGTCTTCCAGCTTTTTTCAAATAATTGTTAAAAATGTTTATAAATATCTCAACTATACAGGTGTGCTCTGCTGAGGGATAGGCATGAGTTCCAGGTGCTTTTTGGGTAGAATATTATTGTTTTGGTATTATTTGATGAATTTGTGAAAAGTTCTGGCTTCCAGCTATTTTGAAAAAATTATTTAAAATGTTTATAAATATTTCAACTATACAAGTGTGCTCTGCTGAGGGATAGGCATGAGTTCCAGGTGCTTTTTGGGTGGGATATTATTGTTTTGGTATTATTTAATGTATGTGTGAATAGTTCTGAGTTGCAGCTGATTTCAAATGATTATTAAAAATGTTTATCAGTATCTCAACTATACAATGGTGCTCTGCTGATGGATAGGCGTTAGTTCCAGGTGCTTTTGGTGTGAGATATTATAGATTAGGCATTGTTTGATGTATTTGTGAATAGTTCTGGCGTCCAGCTATTTTGAAATAATTATTTAAATTGTTTATTAGTATCTCAACTACAAGTGCGCTCTGCTGAGGGATAGATATGAGTTCCTGGTGCTTTTTGGGCGGGATATTATTGTTTTGGTATTGTTTGATGTACTTGAGAATAGTTCTGTCTCCCAACTATTTTTAAATAATTGTTAAAAATGTTTATAAATATCTCAGCTATGCAAGTGTGCTCTGCTGAGGGATAGGCAAGAGTTCCAGGTGCTTTTTGGGTGGGATATTATTGTTTTGGTATTGGTAGATGTATTTGTGAATAGTTCTGGCTTCCAGCTATTTTGAAATAATTATTATAAATGTTTATTAGTATCTCAACTATACAAGTGTGCTCTGCTGAAGGATAGGCATGAGTTCCAGGTGCTTATTGGGCGGGATATTATTGTTTTGGTATTGTTAGATGTACTTAAGAATAGTTCTGTCTTCCAGCTATTTTCGACTAATTGTTAAAAATGTTTATAAATATCTCAACTACACAAGTGTGCTCTGCTGAGGGATAGGCATGAGTTCCAGGTGCTTTTTGGGTGGGATATTATTGTTTTGGTATTATTTGATGTATTTTCGAATAGTTCTGGCTTCCAGCTATTTTGAAATAATTATTTAAAATGTTTATAAATATCTCAACTATACAAGTGTGCTCTGCTGAGGGATAGGCATGAGTTCCAGGTGCTTTTTGGGTAGGATATTATTGTTTTGGTATTATTTGATGTATTTGTGAATAGTTCTGACGTCCACGTATTTTGAAATAATTATTAAAAATGTTTATTAGTATCTCAAGTATACAAGTGTGCTCTGCTGAGGGATAGGCATGAGTTCCAGGTGCTTTTTGTGCGGGATGTTTTTGTTTTGGCATTGTTTGATGTACTTGGGAATAGTTTTGTCTTCCAGCTATTTTCAAATAATTGTTAAAAATGTTTATAGATATCTCAACTATAGAAGTGTGCTCTGCTGAGGGATAAGCATGAGTTCCAGGTGCTTTTTGGGTGGGATATTATTGTTTTGGTACTGTTTGATGTATTTGTGAATAGTTCTGGCTTCCAGATATTTGTAAATAATTGTTAAAAATGTTTATAAATATCTCAACTGTACAGGTGTGCTCTGCTGAGGGATAGGCATGAGTTCCAGGTGCGTTTTGGGTGGGATATTATTGTTTTGGTATTATTTGATGTATTTGTGAATAGTTCTGGCTTCGAGCTATTTTGAAATAATTATTTAAAATGTTTATTAGTATCTCAACTATACAAGTGCGCTCTGCTGAGGGATAGATATGAGTTCCTGGTGCTTTTTGGGCGGGATATTATTGTTTTGGTATTGTTTGATGTACTTGAGAATAGTTCTGTCTCCCAGCTATTTTGAAATAATTGTTAAAAATGTTTATAAATATCTCAACTATACAAGTGTGCTCTGCTGAGGGATAGGCATGAGTTCCAAGTGCTTTTTGGGTGGGATATTATTGTTTTGGTATTGGTAGATGTATTTGTGAATAGTTCTGGCTTCCAGCTATTTTGAAATAATTATTATAAATGTTTATTAGTATCTGAACTATACAAGTGTGCTCTGCTGAAGGATAGACATGAGTTCCAGGTGCTTATTGGGCGGGATATTATTGTTTTGGTATTGTTAGATGAACTTCAGAATAGTTCTGTCTTCCAGCTGTTTTCAAATAATTGTTAAAAATGTTTATAAATATCTCAACTACACAAGTGTGCTTTGCTGAGGGATAGGCATGAGTTCCAGGTGCTTTTTGGGTGGGATATTATTGTTTTGGTATTATTTGATGTATTTTCGAATAGTTCTGGCTTCCAGCTATTTTGAAATAATTATTTAAAATGTTTTTAAATATCTCAACTATACAAGTGTGCTCTGCTGAGGGATAGGCATGAGTTCCAGGTGCTTTTTGGGTGGGATATTATTGTTTTGGTATTGTTTGATGTATTTGTGAATAGTTCTGGCTTCCAGCTATTTTGAAATAATTATTAAAAATGTTTATTAGTATCTCAACTATAGAAGTGTGCTCTGCTGAAGGATAGGCATGGGTTCCAGGTGCTTTTTGGGTTGAATATTATTGATTTGGTATTGTTTGATGTATTTGAGAATAGTTCTGGCTTTCAGCTATTTTCAAATAATTGTTAAAAATGTTTATAAATATCTCAACTATACAAGGGTGCTCTGCTGATGGATAGGCGGTAGTTCCAGGTGCTTTTTGGGCGGGATATTATTGTTTTGGTATTATTTGATGTATTTGTGAATAGTTCTGACGTCCACCTATTTTGAAATAATTATTAAAAATGTTTATTAGTATCTCAAGTATACAAGTGTGCTCTGCTGAGGGATAGGCATGAGTTCCAGGTGCTTTTTGGGTAGGATATTATTGTTTTGGTATTATTTGATGTATTTGTGAATAGTTTTGACGTCCAGCTATTTTGAAATAATCATTTAAAATGTTTATTAGTATCTCAAGTATACAAGTGTGCTCTGCTGAGAGATAGGCTTGAGTTCCAGGTGTTTTTTGTGCGGGATGTTATTGTTTTGGTATTGTTTGATGTACTTGAGAATAGTTTTGTCTTCCAGCTATTTTCAAATAATTGTTAAAAATGTTTACAAATATCTCAACTACACAAGTGTGCTCTGCTGAGGGATAGGCATGAGTTCCAGGTGCTTTTTGGGTGGGATATTATTGTTTTGGTATTATTTGATGTATTTTCGAATAGTTCTTGCTTCCAGCTATTTTGAAATAATTATTAAAAATGTTTATTAGTATCTCAACTATAGAAGTGTGCGATGCTGAGGGATAGGCATGGGTTCCAGGTGCTTTTTGGGTGGGATATTATTGATTTGGTATTGTTTGATGTATTTGAGAATAGTTCTGGCTTCCAGCTATTGTAAATAATTAAAACAATTGTTTATTAATATCTCAACTATACAAGGGTGCTCTGCTGATGGGTAGACGTCAGTACCGGGTGCTTTCTGTGTAAGATATTATAGTTTTGGTATTGTTTGATGTATTTGAGAATAGTTCTGGCATTCAGCTATTTTCAAATAATTGTTAAAAATGTTTATAAATATCTCAACTATACAAGTGTGCTCTGCTGAGGGATAGGCATGAGTTCCAGGTGCTTTTTGGGTAGGATATTATTGTTTTGGTATTATTTGATGTATTTGTGAATAGTTCTGACGTCCACCTATTTTGAAATAATTATTAAAAATGTTTATTAGTATCTCAAGTATACAAGTGTGCTCTGCTGAGGGATAGGCATGAGTTCCTGGTGCTTTTTGGGCGGGATATTATTGTTTTGGTATTGTTTGATGTACTTGAGAATAGTTCTGTCTCCCAGCTATTTTGAAATAATTGTTAAAAATGTTTATAAATATCTCAACTATACAAGTGTGCTCTGCTGAGGGATAGGCATGAGTTCCAAGTGCTTTTTGGGTGGGATATTATTGTTTTGGTATTGTTTGATGTATTTGTGAATAGTTCTGGTTTCCAGCTATTTTGAAATAATTATTAAAAATGTTTATTAGTATCTCAACTATAGAAGTGTGCTCTGCTGAGGGATCGGCATGAGTTCCAGGTGCTGTTTAGGTGGGATATTATTGTTTTGGTATTGTTTGATGTATTTGTGAATAGTTCTGGCTTCCAGCTATTTCGAAATAATTAATCAAAATGTTTATTAGTATCTCAACTATACAAGTGTGCTCTGCTGAGGGATAGACATGAGTTCCAGGTGCTTTTTGGGCGGGATATTATTGTTTTGGTATTGTTTGATGTATTTGTGAATAGTTCTGGTTTCCAGCTATTTTGAAATAATTATTAAAAATGTTTATTAGTATCTCAACTATAGAAGTGTGCTCTGCTGAGGGATCGGCATGAGTTCCAGGTGCTGTTTAGGTGGGATATTATTGTTTTGGTATTGTTTGATGTATTTGTGAATAGTTCTGGCTTCCAGCTATTTCGAAATAATTAATCAAAATGTTTATTAGTATCTCAACTATACAAGTGTGCTCTGCTGAGGGATAGACATGAGTTCCAGGTGCTTTTTGGGCGGGATATTATTGTTTTGGTATTGTTTGATGTACTTGAGAATAGTTCTGTCTTCCAGCCATTTTAAAATAATTGTTAAAAATGTTTATAAATATCTCAACCATACAAGTGTGCTCTGCTGAGGGATAGTCATGAGTTCCAGGTGCTTTTTGGGTGGGATATTATTGTTTCGGTATTGTTTGATGTATTTGTGAATAGTTCTGGCTTCCAGCTATTTTGAAATAATTATTATAATGTTTATTAGTGACTCAACTATAGAAGTGTGCTCTGCTGAGGGATAGGCATAAGTTCCAGGTGCTTTTTGGGTTGAATATTATTGATTTGGTATTGTTTGAGTTATTTTAGAATAGTTCTGGCTTCCAGCTATTTTCAAATAATTGTTAAAAATGTTTATAAATATCTCAACTATACAAGCGTGCACTGCTGAGGGATAGGCATGAGTTCCAGGTGCTTTTTGGGTGGGATATTATTGTTTTGGTATTATTTGATGAATTTTCGAATAGTTCTGGCTTCCAGCTATTTTAAAATAATTATTTAAAATGTTTATAAATATCTCAACTATACAAGTGTGCTCTGCTGAGGGATAGGCATGAGTCCCAGGTGCTTTTTGGGTGAGATATTATTGTTTTGGTATTGTTTGATGTATTTGTGGATAGTTCTGGCTTCGAGCTATTTTGAAATAATTATTAAAAATGTTTATTAGTATCTCAACTATACAAGTGTGCTCTGCTGAGGGATAGGCATAAGTCCCAGGTGCTTTTTGGGTGAGATATTATTGTTTTGGTATTGTTTGATGTATTTGTGAATAGCTCTGGCTTCCAGCTATTTTGAAATAATTATTAAAAATGTTTATTAGTATCTCAACTATACAAGTGTGCTCTGCTGAGGGATAGGCATGAGTTCCAGGTGCTTTTTGGGCGGGATATTATTGTTTTGGTATTGTTAGATGTACTTGAGAATAGTTCTGTCTTCCAGCTGTTTTCAAATAATTGTTAAAAATGTTTATAAATATCTCAACTATACAAGTGTGCTCTGCTGAGGAATAGGCATGAGTTCCAGGTGCTATTTGGGGCCGATATTAGTGTTTAGGTATTGTTTGATGTATTTGTGAATAATTCTGGATTCCAGCTATTTTGAAATAATTATTAAAAATGGTTATCAGTATCTCAACTATACAAGGGTGCTCTGCCGATGGATAGGCGTTAGTTCCAGGTGCTTTTAGTGTGAGATATTATAGTTTTGGTATAGTTTGATGTATTTGTGAATAGTTCGGGCATCCAGCTATTTTGAAATAAATATTAAAAATGTTTATCAGTATCTCAAGTATACAAGGGTGCTCTGCTGATGGATAGGCGTTAGTTCCAGGTGCTTTTAGAGTGAGATATTATAGTTTTTGTATTGTTTGATGTATTTGAGAATAGTTCTGGCTTCCAGCTATTTTCAAATAATAGTGCAAAATGTTTATTAATTTCTCAACTATACAAGTGTGCTCTGCTGAGGGATAGGCATGAGTTCCAGGTGCTTTTTGGGTCGGATATTATTGTTCTGTTATTGCTTGATGTATTTGAGAATAGTTCTGGCTTCCAGCTATTTTCGAATAATTATTAAAAATGTTTATAAATATCTCAACTATACAAGTCTGCTCTGCTGAGGGATAGGCAAGAGTTCCAGGTGCTTTGTGGGTGGGATATTAGTATTTTGGAATTGTTTGATGTATTTATGAATAGTTCTGGCTTCCAGCTATTTTGAAATAATTATTAAAAATGTTTATCGGTATCTCAAGTATACAATGGTGCTCTGCTGATGGATAAGCGTTAGTTCCAGGTGCTTTTAGAGTGAGATATTATAGTTTTGGTATTGTTTGATGTATTTGAGAATAGTTCTGGCTTCCAGTTATTTTCAAATAATAGTTAAAAATGTTTATTAATATCTCAACTATACAAGTGTGCTCTGCTGATGGATAGGCGATAGTTCCAGGTGCTTTTCGCGTGAGATATTATAGTTTAGATATTGTTTCATATATTTGACAATAGTTCCGGGTTTCAGCTGTTTTCAAATAATTGGTAAATTTGTTTATCAGCATCTCAATTATACAAGTGCGCTCTGCTGAGGGATAGGCATGAGTTCCAGGTGCTTTTTGGATGGGATATTATTGTTTTGTTATTGTTTGATGTATTTGAGAATAGTTCTGGCTTCCAGCTATTTTCAAATAATTGTTAAAAATGTTTATAAATATCTCAACGATACAAGTGTGCTCTGCTGAGGGATAGGCATGAGTTCCAGGTGCTTTTTGGGTGGGATATTAGTGTTTCGGTATTGTTTAATGTATTTGAGAATAGTTCTGGCTTCCAGCTATTTTCAAATAATTATTAAAAATGTTTATCGGCATCTCAACTATACAAGTGTGCTCTGCTGAGGGATAGGCATGAGCTCCAGGTGCTTTTTGGGTGGGATATTATTGTTTTGGTATTGTTTGATGTATTTGAGAATAGTTCTGGCTTCCAGCTATTTTCAAATAACTATTAAAAATGTTTATCAGCATCTCACCTCTACAAGTTTTCTCTGCTGATGTATACGCATGAGTTCTGGGTGGTTTTGTGTGAGATATTATATTTTCGATTTTGTTTGATGTATCTGAGAATAGTTCTGGCTTCCAGGTATTTTCATATAATTATTAAAAATCTTGATCCGTATGTCATCTATATAAGTGTGCTCTGCTGATGGATAGGCGTGAGTTCTGGATGCGTTCTGTGAAAGATATTATAGTGTTAGTTCTGTTTCACGGATTCAAAAACAGTTCCAGCTGCTAGCATTTCTCAAATAATTATTAACATTTGTTATCAGCTCTTCAACTGTACAAGTGGGATCTGCTGATAGATACGTATGAGTTCTAGGGGCTTTCGTCGTGGAATATTCTAGTATTAGTGTTGTGTCATGCATTCCAGGTGACTTCTAACTTTTTTCAAACGATAAGATACTTTTAAATAATTATTCTTAGAAAATGTTCTTTTTAACTCTACATGGCTAATTTGATCAGGCATAGGCGTCAGTTGCATACGTTTTCCTATCGCTGCGTTAGAGTACTCCCCGATGTATTCAAGAAGCGTTTTGATTCTCAATCTCAGCATTACCCGAAGCCAACGACGTGGACGTGTTGAGAACTGGCTTCTTTTTTTTTAGAAAGTTTTTAATGAAATCAAAATGTATTTAAAGTATTTTTTATTTTTTATTCTTAATACCTTATTACGAAAAGTAATCACCAGAACTGGGTTCAAAACCTTATCAATCTAAATAGAATCGCAAAAGATTTGTTAAAAATGTTGTATTTTGTATTTTATTTGCTTTCGCTTGTTGATTCTTACTTGTCATGTTTTTTTCAGATTTTCTTAGTCTCTTTTTGTATACATTTTCGAGAAAAAAATATATTCAGCCTTACTTTCTAATCTTGAACGTCTCCGTGTACGTATTCACGGTTATCATTCAATCAAAATTCGAAAAACACGCGGACTGGCTGAAAGTACAATGTACACAGTAAAGACTTTTTGGTAGTGCAAATGAAGATCGTCATAATTGCCCTTTAAAGGAAATAAAATATATTCAAAGTATTTTTTACTTTTTATTTGTAATGCCTTATTACTCAAACGAATTATGATCACCAAGACTGGGTTAAAAACCTTATTCACCTAAATAGAATAGCGTGATGAAAAGCTGAGTTGAATTTTTTTTTGTTTTTTTTTTCCATTTTCATAATTACTTATTAGCTTTTGGTTTACTTTTTCAGGATAAAAAGATGTAATCAATCTTATTTTCATACTTCTGAACGAATTTATGGATTCATGAAAGACTTATCCTAAAATGCAAATCCTTAAAATCACCACAAATTGTGAGTTTTTATTTGTAACGCCTTATTACTAAAATGGATAATATTCACCAACGGTGGGTTAGAAACCTTATTTATCTAAATAGAATAGTGTAATGAAAATCTGAATAGAAAATTGTTGTTTTTTATTTTTTTTAATTTTTTTCCCTATTCAGATAGTTTTATCTTTTTTTACATTCGTGAGACAAAAAATAGGATGAAAGCACCATAACAGCGTTTAAAATGGATATATTCTAATTATTATTGATTTTTTTCTTTTTAACGTCTCATTCCTGAAACGAATAATAAACCCCAGAATTTGGTGAAGAAGCTTATTAATTTAAATAGAATAGTGTAATGAAAACCTGCATATAATTTTTTTGTTTTTTTGTTGTTTTTTTTTTTTCGTTTTTTTTTTACTTTATGCTTTTTTTATATTTATTACTTTTATTTTCGTTTATGTGTACATTTATAACATAAAAAAATGGAATCAAACTTAGTTCATTCCTATTTCAAACCACACTATGTACGTATCAAACACTTATTACTCTAAAGAATAAAAATCATCACAACTTGTTGTTTTTTATTTTTTTTAATTTTTTTCCCTATTCAGATAGTTTTATCTTTTTTTACATTCGTGAGACAAAAAATAGGATGAAAGCACCATAACAGCGTTTAAAATGGATATATTCTAATTATTATTGATTTTTTTCTTTTTAACGTCTCATTCCTGAAACGAATAATAAACCCCAGAATTTGGTGAAGAAGCTTATTAATTTAAATAGAATAGTGTAATGAAAACCTGCATATAATTTTTTTGTTGTTTTTTTTTTCGTTTTTTTTTTTACTTTATGCTTTTTTTATATTTATTACTTTTATTTTCGTTTATGTGTACATTTATAACATAAAAAAATGGAATCAAACTTAGTTCATTCCTATTTCAAACCACACTATGTACGTATCAAACACTTATTACTCTAAAGAATAAGAATCATCACAACTGCGCTGTTGGAAACAATAGAAACATCACTTTATTTATAAAGGCATTATAAAATAATGTCCATATCAAACTTATGGTGACTAGTTTATAAAACTACACGACACTTATTTTTTATTATATCGGTGTCCTTTCGCCTTCTTAACGCGTCACTCAGCGTTATCGCATACCCCGTATGCAATTAAATGTGGACGACAAGTTGTCTTTGAACTAGCGGTCTCACGTTTCTTCACGAGGTCATCATATTTGAACCAAAATTCACCTGCCAACGCATACGTGACATAGTGTTTTCTTCTCACATCGTAATCGACGACGCCCATCAACATGTATTTTTTTCGGCCAACCTCTACAACTTTTTTCAACGACTCCAACTTGTGAGCAATGATATTTTCTCTTTTTGGGTAACCTGGATCAGTTACAACAGCAGTGTCAATTATAAGATGCGGGCCATACTGAGTTAAGCTCGGGATTTTCTTTTTGCAGTTGAAGCAAGTCCTTTCAATCGCTTGACAGTCATCAATTGCTTCTTGCATTAGATGGAGACCTCCGCAAAGGAGCATATCAATGTTTACGTTTACCAACTGATATTTATTGCTATTAACGTACCCGCACGAACATTCAACCCGGTAGGAATAACTCGGTTCTTTTTCGAAGAGGGACTGAGCTAGATGGGCAGCATTGCATTCAGCAATTAAGCGTTTGATGTTCCTAGTATACGTCGTGATAGTATTTTGCAAAATGTAGGTCGTTTGTAATATCTTTGCTCTTTGAACATAAATCTCTTTTGTGATCTTTTTCTTATTACTGACATTCTGAGCGAGATTTACGATCGGACAATCAGATGTCTGCAATTTTTCGCGGTAGACTCTATTTGCCAGGAACCCGCTCAGCAGGACTTGAAAAATGGAATCGAAAGCGCACGTTTGTGTCACGTTCAAATTGTAGTCCATTATGCGCACCGGTCCGGATATGTTCCCGTTCAGAAGAACTGGGATTTGACCAGTCTTTGAATCTTGAATGTAGTCCCACTCGGGACAATCATCTAAACATGTGGGTTTAGCACGTTTTCGTTTCGGCGAGTCGTCGCTTTGGCTGTCATGTTTGTTATTTTTAATTAAACCTTTCCATTCTTCTTGGACATTCCATTCGTTGTCAGCTGGAATGTTTTCGTCGACCGTAAAGCTACTCCTGTTAAAAACCTCACCGTTGGGAGACTGTAATCTTCGGGAGGTACACCGTTGGGAGGCTCCGACTTCCTCTGCTGAGCTCTTTGCCAATACACAACTGTCTACCATGGTATCTATCATACTCTCGTTCGGAGTGCTACATTTATTGGCCTCCGTTATGCTGAACGAGATTTCGTCGTTGATTACTTTTGTAATCGTTGTGTGCTGAGGATCGTCAATTTCAAAAGTCTCTTGTAGTCGGCCTGTCTGGGACTCGTTCGCATCCGAGCTATTTCGCATTTTTGCATCTTCATTTGCGTCATTTATGAATGCGTCCGATTCGGTACAGCGCTCCTTAATTTTTTCGTCGATGCGCTCTAGATGCTGAACGACGAATCTGTCAATCCGCATCGGTATTTCGCCCCTGAATTGACGTTTTTTCAAATCGGCAAACTCGGACTCGACAGCAGCAGACGTAGCGGTAACCCGACCTCTACCGAAGATTGGTACCATGATCCCAGTCCATAACGGCACGTACGGAAGCAAGTACTTTCTCAACATCTTCGCGAAGTCTATATTATAGCACGCGTTGATAGTATCGCCGTCAGATGACTCACTAGCTAAATTCAGTGCTGTATCATATAATCGGTCAGCCCACAATTTCCACCCTACTTTGCCGACTGTACTTTCTTCAGGGTTTACTCCTATATCGAATTCTTCTTCTTCACCGGCATTCGTTTTTTCATCGTCGGTTTTTTCCGATTGTATGCCTTTTATCCTGTCGTTTAAAAACCGCAGTCTCTCAGTGGATGGCAGAGGCTTGTCATTCGGACTTGAGCCAATACATTTGCTGAGGGAAACGACCAGAATCGATTCAATGAAGTGCGCCAAATCTTCGACATTTGAAATTTGAGTAGCTTTTCCGATGCATCGTTTATAAAATCGCCGTACCAAGCATTTCTCTTTTCCTTTCAGACTTGACCACCGCGTAATCATTGCCGAGAGATGACATATGTCTAATCGCATGAACGTTGATGGCAATAAAGCCGATTTGTTTATGATAGCATTATAGCACTTTTGCAAGTAATCGTTCAAGCTTGAACACCTGCCAAATATTTCAGCTATCGCGATCAACAATGACCAACCAAAGTCGGTTACAACGATTGGCGGGATCGGTGCGTTTGCAGCAAGTATGAGGCGCAGAAAATGAGCGACAATCAGAGACCGCTGATCTGCTGAAACCATTTGAAACGTAGGTACACTACCTTCCTCTGTGACAAGTACACACTGATATAAAAAAATATGCGATTCGTGTGGGTTACTACGCTTCGCAATACCACCCGTAGCATCAATGGTGAATATTGCATTTGGATCCTTACGGCAGCGGGATACGTATATCTGGAGCTGTTCGGGTCGCCAATAGACGCAGTTAAATTTCAATAATGCGATGTGGTGTATGCACCCAACGAATTTACCGTGTTCAGCATTTTCCAATAAATTTAAGGCATGGTTTGCGGACTCCAGACCGTATTTCTCTAAAAGTCGCTGCTCTTTTGCTTTTCGGACGACTTCGTTACTCGGTAAAATGGGCGGATTTTTGTCCCCAAATTTCTTCAAGCGCGCAGCTTCTTGCCGTCTCCACGTCACTGCATCTTTGCACCGATTAATGAGGAAGTCAGCGACTTCACGACGCCGTGCGCCTCTCAATTGCCTTCGCTTTTTCCCAGAGTGAGCTTTTGGTCGGATGTTGTCAATGTGACATTTGAAAATAACATCAACATTTTCAGCTGGTTCCGTCAGCAACGTACCGCTTATTTTTGCATTGCATTCGCAGCAAAGACCCTCGAAGCTCAAGAAGTATTTTGCAATTGCACTCTTGTACACGTTGTGGTTTTTTGACATAAACACGCAATCCAATTGGTGCTGTATCCACATGGCTTCGGCAATGATATCTGCCCATCCTTTTTGCAGCTTAAAATATATCCGCCTACCGTAGAGTTTCTCCTTGGGTCGAATAGTGTGCCATTTTTCTGGTGATATCACAAGTTGAAAACTAGTCGAAATGCAACTAATATCGTTGCTCTGCTCTGCACATTGGGTTACATTGCAGTAGATGGAAGGCGTCAATTCTTGCGGGCGAATCTCAAATACTTTGAAAAGATAATCTCTCAAACCATTACGATTATTGTTAACAATCGTATGGATATGTTTCGGCGTTATCCTCGATCCTTTATGTGCCATGCGTTCTGAAATTGTGGCATAAACTTTATCGGAAGGAGGAAGAACGTGCCCATCATCCCTAATAGTGCGACAATCGGCATCCGACAAGATGTGCCGTAAAGCAATTTTATCGTACGCCGGTTTGGGCCTCATTGTTGCTGCAATTTGATTGTCTCTGCGTTTACATACCGCGAAGCTTAATAAGTACGCGATACATCAATTATCAGTAGAAAAGATTATAAATTTCAATTAATTTAGCTGAGCAACTGATAGATAAATAGGTAGTATACGCGGCAAGGGCGCAGTTAGAGAGAACGAGACCAGAGATCGTCTCCAATAGTTGATATGAGTGTATGGGCTATTCTGCAGGGCATACGTTAAAGTGCTCGTGACGGATGAAGACTCTCCCACTTATCCTCCTCGCCAACCGATATATGCATGCGCAAGTGACGCTTGTGTCCCCGCCACGCGCTTGACCATGCAGTTATAAAACTATACTATGTTAATTATGAAAATTAAAGTAGTTGAGAAATTATTCATGTATTCTGTAAAATAAACACGTAAAACGAATATTTGGTTCGTCCGCTATTCTATTGAAATTATTTTAATGACAGCAGAAGCGAATTATGTACTCTTTTTGGCTTCCATTACTTATTTCTAGTAATATTCACATGGTTCTACTGCTTTTGTGAAAATTTCACGTATGTAGTTTTCAACCAAGATTACGTGTGGAAGGGTCATATTAATATAATTTGCAGCTACACTAACATGAGGACTACCCAGAATATGGAAGTTTTCATAAATTAGAAATTATTCAATTGGAAAAGTATATGCGGGCGGCGAGATTTTACATGTAATTTTTCTGAAGTGTAACTATGTCGCGTTTTTCGTCGTGAATTTTTTCCTGACAGAAGTAAGGTAGAAAAAGCGTGAGTGAGCGAGGGTCGGTGTCGAGGACCGTTCTCGAGTAAATCTGATGTCTAGCCTATTCTCGGGGTCTCTTCTTTGTGCGGTTCTTCGTATGTGACGCCTTCTAGCAGTAAAAGGCGTTCAGTTGGAGTGGGGACCTGACTATATAAGTGGGTGCGCGCGCAACATTCAGCTAATGTGTGGGCCTGACCAGTGCAGCCCGATCGCGCGTAAATGTTACCCCCTCTCTAGTCTCTTACGCGCCCATCGCTCAATCATAGTATCGCGTGTCCGTGAGCGAGCGACGCTCGGACATCTTCGGAAACCGAGTACGGTCCAAGTGTCTCGACCGCGCTTTCGGCAGCTACACCGATACATGGATGCTGAGCACGTTCATGTGCGGCCAAGCCGAAACTAAGGCTTCGAGGGAAAAAGCAATCTGAGCACGACTCGCGCGCGACGTCACCCGACGGTGCGCGCGAGGCTTTTAGATGATTTCAATGCTTAGTTAGCTCTCGATTCTCTGCGTTATTAATGTATACAAAAAAATGTATCGCGCACCGTGATCGCTTATTTTTTTTTGTTTATACGTTAATTTAAATATAATAATAAATCAGAATCACAACTTATTTATCTTATATAAAATTGTTTACGCTTTACTTACACCCGTCCCTATGCCAAGTAAATTGTAATTCATAAAAATAAGCGGAAACATTTTTATGTTCGTATTATTATATTCATTCTTATATACTTTCGTCAAGCGATACAGCATTATCATAATGCTTTATCATAATGCATTATCATAATACTTATTAAAAAACCGTCTTAAAAAAAAATTGAACATTTTTAGTCAAATACTCGGCAATTACTCAAAAATCAATATTTCTAAAATCCCCTACGTGGTTCACTAGCTACACTCATCTAGATATAATTTGAGATATTTATAAACATTTTTAACAATTATTTGAAAATAGCTGGAAGACAGAACTATTTTTAATCACATCAAACTATAATATCTCACACTAGAAGCACCTGGAACTAACGCCTGTCCATCAGCAGAGCACCCATGTATAGTTGAGATACTGATAAATATTTTTAATAATTATTTTAAAACAGCTGGAAGCCGGGACTATTTTCAAATATATCAAACAATACCTAAACTATAATATCTCACGCGAAAAGCACCCCGAATTATTGCCTATGCATCAGCAGAGCACACTTGTATAGTTGAGATATTAATAAACATTTTTAACTATTATTTGAAAATAGCTGGCAGGCAGAACTATTCTCAAATACAACAAACAAAACCGAAATTATAATGTCCCACACAAAAAGCACCTAGAACTGTCACCTATCCATCGGCAGAGCAGACTTGTATAGTTGAGATATTAATAAACATTTTTAACAATTATTCGAAAATAGCTGGAAGACAGAACTATTCCTCAATACATGAAACAATGCCTAAACTATAATATTTCACACTAAAAGCACTTGGAACTAACGCCTATCCATCAGCAGAGCGCCCTTGTATAGTTGACATACTGATAAATATTTTTAATAATTATTTTAAAATAGCTGGAAGCCGGGACTATTTTCAAATATATCAAACAATACCAAAACAATAATATCCGACCCAAAAAGCACCTGAAACTCATGCCTATCCCTCAGCAGAGCACACTTGTATAGTTGAGATATTAATAAAAAAAATGTAACAATTATTTGAAAATAGCTGGAAGACAGATCTATTCCTAAATACATAAAACAATACCTAAACTATAATTTCTCACACTAAAAGCACCGAGAACTAACGCCTATCCGTCAGCGGAGCACACTTGTATAGTTGAGATACTAATAAACATTTTTAATAATTATTTCAAAATAGCTGGAAGCCAGAACTATTCACAAATACATAAAAAAATACCAAAAAAATAATATCCAACCCAAAAAGCACGTGGAACTCATGCCTATCCTTCAGCAGAGCACACTTGTATAGTTGAGATATTTATAAACATTTTTTACAATTATTTGAAATTAGCTGGAAGCCGGAACTCTTACAAATATATCAAACGATACCTAAACTATAATATCTCACGCGAAAAGCACCTGGAACTATCGCCTATCGATCAGCAGAGCACACTTGTATAGTTGAGATATTAATAAACATTTTTAATTATTATTTGAAAATAGCTGGCAGACAGAACTATGCTCAAATACAACAAACAAAACCCAAACTATAATATCCCACACAAAAAGCACCTAGAACTCCCGCTTATTAATCAGCAGAGCGCACTTGTAGAGTTGAGGTATTTATAAACATCTTTAACAATTATTTGAAAATAGCTGGAAGCCAGAACTATTCTCAAATACATCAAAGAATACCGAAACTATAATATCTCACTCTAAAAGCACCTGGAACTAACGCCTATCCATCAGCAGAGCACCCTTGTATAGTTGAGATACTGATAAACATTTTTAATAATTACTTCAAAATAGCTGGAAGCCAGAACAATTCACAAATACATCAAACAATTCCGAAAGACTAATATCCCTCCCAAAAACACCTGGAACTCATGCCTATCCCTCAGCAGAGCACACTTGTATAATTGAGATGCTGATAACATTGTTTAACAATTATTTGAAATTAGCCGGAAGCCAGAACTATTCTCAATCATATCAAACAATATCAAAACTATAATATCACACACCAAAAGCCGCTGGAACTCATGTCTATCCTTCAGCAGAGCCCACTTGTATAGTTAAGGTATGTATAGACATTGTTAACAATTATTTGAAACCAGCTGGAAGGCAGAACTATTCTCAAATACATCAAACCATACCGAAACTATAATATCTCACACGAAAAAAAGCTGGAACTAACGTCTATCCAGCAGCAGAGCACCCTTGTATAGTTGAAATACTGTTACACATTTTTAATAATTATTTCAAAATAGCTGGAAACCAGAACTTTTCACAAATACATCAAACAATACCAAAACACTAATATCCCACCCAAAAAGCACCTGGAACTATCGCCTATCCATCAGCAGAGCACACTTGTATAATTGGGATGCTGATAAACATTTTTAACAATTATTTGAAAATAGCCTGAAGCCGGAACTATTGTCAAATATATCAAACAATACCTGAACTACAATATCTCACGCGAAAGACACCTGGAACTATCGCCTATCCATCAGCAGAGCACACTTGTATAGTTGGGATATTAATAAACATTTTTAACTATTATTTGAAAATTGCTGGCAGACAGAACGATTCTCAAATACAACAAACAAAACCCAAACTATAATATCCCACACAAAACGCACCTAGAACTCTCGCCTATCCGTCAGCAGAGCACCCTTGGATAGTTGAGATACTGATAAACATTTTTAATAATTATTTTAAAATAGCTGGAAGCCAGAACTATTCTCAAATACATCAAACAATACGAAAACAATAATATCTCACCCAAAAAGCACCTGGAACTCATGCCCATCCCTCAGCAGAGCACACTTGTATAGTTGAGATATTAATAAACATTTTTAACAATTATTTGAACATAGCTGGAAGACAGAACTATTCTTAAGTACATCAAACAATACCTAAAGTATAATATCTCACACAACAAGGACCTGAAACTCACGCCCATACATCAGCAGAGCACACTCGTATAGTTGAGATATTAATAAACATTTTTTACATTTATTTGAAAATACCTGGAACCCGGAACTATTCTCAAATATATCAAACAATACCTAAACTATATTATCCGACACGAAATGCACTCAGAACTCATCCCTATTCATCAGCAGAGCACACTTGTATAGTTGAGATGCTTATAAACATTTTTAATAATTATTTGAAAGTAGCTGGAAGCCAGAACTATTTTCAAATGCATCGATCAATACTAAAACTATAATACCTCGAACAAAAAGCACCTGGAACTCATGCCTATCCCTCAGCAGAGCACACTTGTATTGTTGAGATATTTATACACATTTTTAACAATTATTTGAAAATAGCTGGAAGTCAGAACTATTCTCAAATACATAAAAAAATACAAAATCAATAATATCTAACCCAAAAAGCACCTGGAACTCATGCCTATCCCTCAGCAGAGCACACTTGTATAGTTGAGATGCTAATAAACATTTTTAATAATTATTTAAAAATAGCTGGAAGACAAAACAATTCTCAAGTACATCAAACAATACCAAAACAATAACATCCCGCCTAAAAAGCACCTGGAACTCATGCCTATCCCTCAGCAGAGCACACTTGTATAGTTGAGATACTAATAAACATTTTTAATAATTATTTCTAAATAGCTGGAAGCCAGAACTATTCACAAATACATCAAATAATACCAAAACATTAATATCCTACCCAAAAAGCGCCTGGAACTCATGCCTATCCCTCAGCAGAGCACACTTGTATAGTTGAGATATTTATACACATTTTTAACAATTATTTCAAAATAGCTGGGAGACAGAACTATTCTCAAGTACATCAAACAGTACGAAAACAATAATATCCCGCCCAAAAACCACCCGGAACCCATGCCTATCCCTCAGCAGAGCACACTTGTATAGTTGAGATATTTATACACATTTTTAACAATTATTTGAAAATAGCTGAAAGCCAGAACTATTTCCAAATACATCAAACAATACCAAATCAATAATATTCAACCCAAATCGCACCTGGAACCCATGCCTATCCCTTAGCAGAGCACACTTCTATAGTTAAGATACTAATAAACATTTTTAATAATTATTTCAAAACAGCTGGAAACCAGAACTATTCACAAATACATCAAACAATACCAAAACAATAATATCCCACCCAAAAAGCACCTGGAACTCATGCCTATCCCTCAGCAGAGCACACTTGTATAGTTGAGATATTTATAAACATTTAAAATAATTATTTCAAAATAGCTGGAAGCCAGAACTATTTGAAAATACATCAAATAATACCAAACCAATAATATCCCACCCATAAAGCACCTGGTACTCATGCCTATCCCTCAGCAGAGCACACTTGTATAGTTGAGATATTTATAAACATTTTTAACAATTATTTGAAAACAGCTGGAAGACAGAACTATTCTCAAGTACATCTACCAATACCACAACAATAGTATCCCGCCCAAAAAGCACTTGGAACTCATGCCTATCCCTCAGCAGAGCACACTTGTATAGTTGAGATACTGATAAACATTTTTAATAATTATTTCAAAATAGCTGGAAGCCAGAACTATTCACAAATACATCAAACAATACCAAAACAATAATATCCCACCCAAAAAGCACCTGGAACTCATGCCTATCCCTCAGCAGAGCACACTTGTATAGTTGAGATATTTATAAACATTTTTAACAATTATTTCAAAATAGCTGGGAGACAGAACTATTCTCAAGTACATCAAACAATACCAAAACAATAATATCCCGCCCAAAAAGCACCAGGAACTCATGCCTATCCCTCAGCAGAGCACACTTGTATAGTTGAGATACTAATAAACATTTTAAATAATTATTTCAAAATAGCTGGAAACCAGAACTCTTCACAACCACATCAAACAATGCCTAAACTATAATATCTCAAAGTAAAAGCACCTGGAACTAACGCCTATCCATCAGCAGAGCACCATTGTATAGTTGAGATACTGATAAACATTTTTAATAATCATTTCAAATCAGCTGGAAGCCAGAACTATTCACAAATACATTAAATAATACCAAAACAATAATATCCCACCCAAAAAGCACCAGGAACTCATGCCTATCCCTCAGCAGAGCACACTTGTATAGTTGAGATATTTATAAACATTTTAAATAATTATTTCAAAATAGCTCGAAGCCAGAACTATTCACAAATACATGAAATAATACCAAAACAATAATATCCCACCCAAAACGCACCTGGAACTCATGCCTATCCCTCAGCAGAGCACACCTGTACAGTTGAGATATTTATAAACATTTTTAACAATTATTTAAAAATAGCTGGAAGCCAGAACTATTCACAAATACATCAAACAGAACCAAAACAATAATATCCCACCCAAAAAGCACCTGGAACTCATGCTTATCCCTCAGCAGAGCACACTTCTATAGTTGAGATATCTATAAACATTTTTAACAATTATTTCAAAATAGCTGGAAGCCAGAACTATTCGATAATACATCAAATAATACCAAAACAATAATATCCCACCCAAAAAGCACCTGGAACTCATGCCTATCCCTCAGCAGAGCACACTTGTATAGTTGAGATATTTATACACATTTTTAACAATTATTTGAAAATAGCTGAAAGCCAGAACTATTTCCAAATACATCAAACAATACCAAATCAATAATATTCAACCCAAATCGCACCTGGAACCCATGCCTATCCCTTAGCAGAGCACACTTCTATAGTTAAGATACTAATAAACATTTTTAATAATTATTTCAAAACAGCTGGAAACCAGAACTATTCACAAATACATCAAACAATACCAAAACAATAATATCCCACCCAAAAAGCACCTGGAACTCATGCCTATCCCTCAGCAGAGCACACTTGTATAGTTGAGATATTTATAAACATTTTTAACAATTATTTGAAAACAGCTGGAAGACAGAACTATTCTCAAGTACATCTACCAATACCACAACAATAGTATCCCGCCCAAAAAGCACTTGGAACTCATGCCTATCCCTCAGCAGAGCACACTTGTATAGTTGAGATACTGATAAACATTTTTAATAATTATTTCAAAATAGCTGGAAGCCAGAACTATTCACAAATACATCAAACAATACCAAAACAATAATATCCCACCCAAAAAGCACCTGGAACTCATGCCTATCCCGCAGCAGAGCACACTTGTATAGTTGAGATATGTATAAACATTTTTAACAATTATATCAAAATAGCTGGGAGACAGAACTATTCTCAAGTACATCAAACAATACCAAAACAATAATATCCCGCCCAAAAAGCACCAGGAACTCATGCCTATCCCTCAGCAGAGCACACTTGTATAGTTGAGATACTAATAAACATTTTAAATAATTATTTCAAAATAGCTGGAAACCAGAACTCTTCACAAATACATCAAACAATGCCTAAACTATAATATCTCACACTAAAAGCACCTGGAAGTAACGCCTATCCATCAGCAGAGCACCATTGTATAGTTGAGATACTGATAAACATTTTTAATAATCATTTCAAATCAGCTGGAAGCCAGAACTATTCACAAATCCATTAAATAATACCAAAACAATAATATCTCACCCAAAAAGCACCTGGAACTCATGCCTATTTCTCAGTAGAGCACACTTGTATAGTTGAGATATTTATAAACATTTTGAATAATTATTTCAAAATAGCTCGAAGCCAGAACTATTCACAAATACATCAAATAATACCAAAACAATAATATCCCACCCAAAACGCACCTGGAACTCATGCCTATCCCTCAGCAGAGCACACCTGTACCGTTGAGATATTTATAAACATTTTTAACAATTATTTAAAAACAGCTGGAAGCCAGAACTATTCACAAATACATCAAACAGTACCAAAACAATAACATCCCGCCCAAAAAGCACCTGGAACTCATGCCTATCCCTCAGCAGAGCACACTTGTATACTTCAGATACTAATAATCATTTTTATTAATTATTTTAAAATAGGTGAAAGTCAGAACTATTCACAAATACATCAAATAATACCAAAACAATAATATCCTACCCTAAAAGCACCTGGAACTCATGCCTATCCTTCAGCAGAGCACACTTGTATAGTTGAGATAATTATACACATTTTTAACAATTATTTGAAAATAGCTGAAAGCCAGAACTATTCTCAAATACTTCAAACAATACCAAATCAATAATATTCAACTCAAAAAGCACCTGGAACCCATGCCTATCCCTCAGCAGAGCACACTTCTATAGTTGAGATACGAATAAACATTTTTAATAATTATTTCAAAATAGCTGGAAACCAGAACTATTCACAAATACATCAAACAATACCAAAACAATAATGTCCCACCCAAAAAGCACCTGGAACTCATGCCTATCCCTCAGCAGAGCACACTTGTATTGTTGAGATATTTATAAACATTTAAAATAATTATTTCAAAATAGCTGGAAGCCAGAACTATTTGAAAATACATCAAATAATACCAAATCAATAATATCCCACCCATAAAGCACCTGGAACTCATGCCTATCCCTCAGCACAGCACACTTGTATAGTTGAGATATTTATAAACATTTTTAACAATTATTTGAAAACAGCTGGAAGACAGAACTATTCTCAAGTACATCTAACAATACCAAAACAATAATATCCCGCCCAAAAAGCACTTGGAACTCATGCCTATCCCTCAGCAGCGCACACTTGTATAGTTGAGATACTAATAAAGATTTTTAATAATTATTTCAAAATAGCTGGAAGCCAGAACTATTCACAAATACATCAAACAATACCAAAACAATAATATCCCACCCAAAAAGCACCTGGAACTCATGCCTATCCCTCAGCAGAGCACACTTGTATAGTTGAGATATTTATAAACATTTTTAACAATTATTTCAAAATAGCTGGGAGACAGAACTATTCTCAAGTACATCAAACAATACCAAAACAATAATATCCCGCCCAAAAAGCACCAGGAACTCATGCCTATCCCTCAGCAGAGCACACTTGTATAGTTGAGATACTAATAAACATTTTAAATAATTATTTCAAAATAGCTGGAAACCAGAACTCTTCACAAATACATCAAACAATGCCTAAACTATAATATCTCACACTAAAAGCACCTGGAACTAACGCCTATCCATCAGCAGAGCACCATTGTATAGTTGAGATACTGATAAACATTTTTAATAATCATTTCAAATCAGCTGGAAGCCAGAACTATTCACAAATCCATTAAATAATACCAAAACAATAATATCTCACCCAAAAAGCACCTGGAACTCATGCCTATTTCTCAGTAGAGCACACTTGTATAGTTGAGATATTTATAAACATTTTGAATAATTATTTCAAAATAGCTCGAAGCCAGAACTATTCACAAATACATCAAATAATACCAAAACAATAATATCCCACCCAAAACGCACCTGGAACTCATGCCTATCCCTCAGCAGAGCACACCTGTACAGTTGAGATATTTATAAACATTTTTAACAATTATTTAAAAACAGCTGGAAGCCAGAACTATTCACAAATACATCAAACAGTACCAAAACAATAACATCCCGCCCAAAAAGCACCTGGAACTCATGCCTATCCCTCAGCAGAGCACACTTGTATACTTCAGATACTAATAATCATTTTTATTAATTATTTTAAAATAGGTGAAAGTCAGAACTATTCACAAATACATCAAATAATACCAAAACAATAATATCCTACCCTAAAAGCACCTGGAACTCATGCCTATCCTTCAGCAGAGCACACTTGTATAGTTGAGATAATTATACACATTTTTAACAATTATTTGAAAATAGCTGAAAGCCAGAACTATTCTCAAATACTTCAAACAATACCAAATCAATAATATTCAACTCAAAAAGCACCTGGAACCCATGCCTATCCCTCAGCAGAGCACACTTCTATAGTTGAGATACGAATAAACATTTTTAATAATTATTTCAAAATAGCTGGAAACCAGAACTATTCACAAATACATCAAACAATACCAAAACAATAATATCCCACCCAAAAAGCACCTGGAACTCATGCCTATCCCTCAGCAGAGCACACTTGTATAGTTGAGATATTTATAAACATTTAAAATAATTATTTCAAAATAGCTGGAAGCCAGAACTATTTGAAAATACATCAAATAATACCAAATCAATAATATCCCACCCATAAAGCACCTGGAACTCATGCCTATCCCTCAGCAGAGCACACTTGTATAGTTGAGATATTTATAAACATTTTTAACAATTATTTGAAAACAGCTGGAAGACAGAACTATTCTCAAGTACATCTAACAATACCAAAACAATAATATCCCGCCCAAAAAGCACTTGGAACTCATGCCTATCCCTCAGCAGAGCACACTTGTATAGTTGAGATACTAATAAAGATTTTTAATAATTATTTCAAAATAGCTGGAAGCCAGAACTATTCACAAATACATCAAACAATACCAAAACAATAATATCCCACCCAAAAAGCACCTGGAACTCATGCCTATCCCTCAGCAGAGCACACTTGTATAGTTGAGATATTTATAAACATTTTTAACAATTATTTCAAAATAGCTGGGAGACAGAACTATTCTCAAGTACATCAAACAATACCAAAACAATAATATCCCGCCCAAAAAGCACCAGGAACTCATGCCTATCCCTCAGCAGAGCACACTTGTATAGTCGAGATACTAATAAACATTTTAAATAATTATTTCAAAATAGCTGGAAACCAGAACTCTTCACAACCACATCAAACAATGCCTAAACTATAATATCTCAAAGTAAAAGCACCTGGAACTAACGCCTATCCATCAGCAGAGCACCATTGTATAGTTGAGATACTGATAAACATTTTTAATAATCATTTCAAATCAGCTGGAAGCCAGAACTATTCACAAATACATTAAATAATACCAAAACAATAATATCCCACCCAAAAAGCACCAGGAACTCATGCCTATCCCTCAGCAGAGCACACTTGTATAGTTGAGATATTTATAAACATTTTAAATAATTATTTCAAAATAGCTCGAAGCCAGAACTATTCACAAATACATCAAATAATACCAAAACAATAATATCCCACCAACAACGACCTGGAACTCATGCCTATCCCTCAGCAGAGCACACCTGTACAGTTGAGATATTTATAAACATTTTTAACAATTATTTAAAAATAGCTGGAAGCCAGAACTATTCACAAATACATCAAACAGTACCAAAACAATAACATCCCGCCCAAAAAGCACCTGGAACTCATGCCTATCCCTCAGCAGAGCACACTTGTATAGTTGAGATATTTATAAACATTTAAAATAATTATTTCAAAATAGCTCGAAGCCAGAACTATTCACAAATACATGAAATAATACCAAAACAATAATATCCCACCCAAAACGCACCTGGAACTCATGCCTATCCCTCAGCAGAGCACACCTGTACAGTTGAGATATTTATAAACATTTTTAACAATTATTTAAAAATAGCTGGAAGCCAGAACTATTCACAAATACATCAAACAGAACCAAAACAATAATATCCCACCCAAAAAGCACCTGGAACTCATGCTTATCCCTCAGCAGAGCACACTTCTATAGTTGAGATATCTATAAACATTTTTAACAATTATTTCAAAATAGCTGGAAGCCAGAACTATTCGATAATACATCAAATAATACCAAAACAATAATATCCCACCCAAAAAGCACCTGGAACTCATGCCTATCCCTCAGCAGAGCACACTTGTGTAGTTGAGATATTTATAAACATTTTTAACAATTATTTGAAAACAGCTGGAAGACAGAACTATTCTGAAGTACATCTAACAATACCAAAACAATAATATCCCGCCCAATAAGCACCTGGAACTCATGCCTATCCTTCAGCAGAGCACACTTGTATAGTTGAGATACTAATAAACATTTATAATAATTATTTCAAAATAGCTGGAAGCCAGAACTAGTCACAAATACATCTACCAATACCAAAACAATAATATCCCACCCAAAAAGCACCTGGAACTGATGCCTATCCCTCAGCAGAGCACACTTGTATAGTTGAGATATTTATAAACATTTTTAACAATTATTTCAAAATAGCTGGGAGACAGAACTATTCTCAAGTACATCAAACAATACCAAAGCAATAATATCCCGCCCAAAAAGCACCAGGAACTCATATCTATCCCTCAGCAGAGCGCACTTGTATAGTTGAGATACTAATAAACATTTTAAATAATTATTTTAAAATAGCTCGAAGCCAGAACTATTCACAAATACATCAAATAATACCAAAACAATAATATCCCACCCAAAACGCACGTGGAACTCATGCCTATCCCTCAGCAGAGCACACCTGTACAGTTGAGATATTTATAAACATTTTTAACAATTATTTAAAAATAGCTGGAAGCCAGAACTATTCACAAATACATCAAACAGTACCAAAACAATAATATCCCACCCAAACAGCACCTGGAACTCATGCTTATCCCTCAGCAGAGCACACTTCTATAGTTGAGATATCTATAAACATTTTTAACAATTATTTGAAAATAGCTGGAAGACAAAACTATTCTCAAGTACATCAAGCAATACCAAAACAATATCATCCCGCACAAAAAGCACCTGGAACTCATGCCTATCCCTCAGCAGAGCACACTTGTATACTTGAGATACTAATAAACATTTTTAATAATTATTTCAAAATAGGTGGACGTCAGAACTATTCACAAATACATCAAATCATACCAAAACAATAATATCCTACCCAAAAAGCACCTGGAACTCATGCTTATCCCTCAGCAGAGCACACTTGTATAGTTGAGATATTTATAAACATTTTAAATAATTATTTCAAAATAGCTGGAAGCCATAACTATTCGAAAATACATCAAATAATACCAAAACAATAATATCCCACCCAAAAAGCACCTGGAACTCATGCCTATCCCTCAGCAGAGCACACTTGTGTAGTTGAGATATTTATAAACATTTCTAACAATTATTTGAAAAGAGCTGGAAGACAAAACTATTCTTAAGTACATCTAACAATACCAAAACAATAATATCCCGCCCAATAAGCACCTGGAACTCATGCCTATCCTTCAGCAGAGCACACTTGTATAGTTGAGATACTAATAAACATTTATAATAATTATTTCAAAATAGCTGGAAGCCAGAACTATTCACAAATACATCTACCAATACCAAAACAATAATATCCCACCCAAAAAGCACCTGGAACTCATGCCTATCCTTCAGCAGAGCACACTTGTATAGTTGAGATATTTATAAACATTTTTAACAATTATTTAAAAATAGTTGGGAGACAGAACTATTCTCAAGTACATCAAACAATACCAAAACAATAATATCCTGCCCAAAAAGCACCAGGAACTCATATCTATCCCTCAGCAGAGCGCACTTGTATAGTTGAGATACTAATAAACAATTTAAATAATTATTTCAAAATAGCTGGACGCCAGAACTATTCACAAATACATCAAACAATGCCTAAACTATAATATCTCTCACTAAAAGCACTTGGAACTAACGCCTATCCATCAGCAGAGCACCCTTGTCTAGTTGAGATACTGATAAACATTTTTCATAATTATTTCGAAATAGCTGGAAGCCGGAACTATTCTCAAATACATCAAACAATACCAAAACAATAATATCCCACCCAAAAAGCACCTGGAATTCTCGCCTATCCCTCAGCAGCGCACACTTGTATAGTTGAGATATTAATAAACATTTTTAACAATTATTTGAACGTAGCTGGAAGACAGAACTATTCATCAATACATCAAACAATACCTAAAGTATAATATCTCACACAACAAGGACCTGAAACTCACGCCCATACATCAGCAGAGCACACTTGTATCGTTGAGGTGCTGGTAAACATTTTTAATAATTATTTGAAAGTAGCTGGAAGCCAGAACTATTTTCAAATGCATCGATCAATACTAAAACTATAATATCTCGAACAAAAAGCACCTGGAACTCATGCCTATCCTTCAGCAGAGCACACTTGTATAGTTGAGAAATTTATAAACATTTTTAACTATTATTTGAAAATAGCTGGAAGCCAGAACTATTTTCAAATACATCAAACAATACCAAAACTATAATATCTTACACAGAAAGCACCTGGAACTGACGTCTACCCATCAGCAGAGCACCCTTGTATAGTTGAGATATTAATAAACAATTGTATCAATTATTTACAATAGCTGGAAGCCAGAACGATTCTCAAATCCATCACACAATACCAAAACCATAATATCTCACACAAATAGCACCCAGATCTCACGCCTATCCATCAGCATATTTTTATCGGAAGATACACAAAAAAAATTCCGTCACTTTTTTTTTGGCAAAATCACCAGAACTATTGCTAAAATTTATCAGGAACTATAGAACTCAACCGCATGTAGAAAGAACTCCCGGTAATTTATGGTTTTCTGCAAAATGATCTGCTACGGGAAGTTAGCAGAGCATTTTATCAATCACCTTTTTTTGGACAAAATCACCAGAACTATTGCTAAAAACCATCAAGAACTATAGAACTCAACTGCATGCCAAGAGAACTCTCACTTAATTTTGATCTGCTGGCAAATGCTCTGCTAACTTCACCGACACATATATTAATACGTTCATAATGATATAAACACGAAGAATAAAGAGACCATAAGAATATATGTTATCAAGTTGGCCCAAGGTATGAGCTTGCATCATTGACGGTAACCATTGGTGAAAAGAACCGCCGACGAGAACCCTCATATAATTGATTGGATTCGACACACATCTCGAACCACGACCACATCGTGAACTACGACGGATCCTCCGGGTTCGTCCTAATTTCCTCGTTTTCCCTCCCGACTCTATTTGCTTTCGTTTTCGAGTCCATTTTCCTCACAAGGATCGAAACATCCGTTTTCGCTTCCATTACCCTCGTGAGAATCTTAAGGTACAAAGAGTGCGCGCTCTTGATTTCTATAGATTTCGTTCAAATTTTAACCAGACGTTGTTCATATCATTACCCAGGTAGGAATTGACGATGAAAAAAGGGCTCGCCAAGCTCTGAAACAAGGCTCACATTTTTTTATTCAGGCTGAGCACCAGCCTGATTTCAGGCCTAGCTGAACCCCTGAATGATAACGCGGTTTCAGGCTGTTGCACACAGGTTTGACCAAAGGCTGGTAGAAAAGCCTGTACTAAGCCTGAAACGACGAAACAACAAGGTTCAAAACGAGCCTTAATGAAGCCTTTACGAGCATTTATGAGCAGGCTTATCCCAAACTCTTCTCGAGGCTATATGAGGCCTGTTTTTTAGTTTTCTATATTCTACATTGGGATAAATTTAATAAATTTGTAAAGAATTCATTTTATTTATTATATATATTTATTATTCATTATATTATTTGTTATAAAATACATATAAAATATTTTAAACACAATACTTTATTTTATTTATTGTTTATGGGACACGTAATGCACAGAGTGTACGCAAACCCCAGAGAGTGAGTATATACGAAATGTGTATGTGACGAGAAAAAAACTTTTTTGTGTACCTCATAAATATCGATAAGAGAATATGTTTAAATGTTCTGAGCTGCCTCCTTCGCTTTCGTTTCTCGTGCCTTCGCACCCGACAAATTTATTGCTAATTTTTTTTTCATAAAAGTACAGAAAAAATATTACTTAAAATTTATTTTATTTTATCACAACCTGAAACAAGCCTGCATCCAGCCTTGATTTTTTAGCCTTAAAATTCACTGGCTGAATAAAGCTTGAAATAACCCTGTGTTTAGGCTAAGCAGCCAGTCTTGGTTCTAGGCTGCTCCAAACGATGCAATGAAACCTGGCCCAGGTCTGTCTCACTCAGGCTCGGTGAAACAAGGCTCGCACAAGTTTGTTTCCATCGTCAGCCTTTTGATTCCCTACCTGGGTATGCATGTTTGATTGATATTTCAGAACAGTCGACTATTTAGATTGGTAGATAATGGGTTTTAAAATTGCAACTTTTAACACTGCAGGCTCTGCATTGACCGAACGTCAGGCCACATAATTCGTCGTATCATTGTTTATAAATATCATGTTTATAAATTTAAAAAAAAATTGTTTCGATAGCAAACTAGTTAGGGAAAGAGTGAAAAAAGTTTAGATTGCCTTTACTATTCAGTTTTGCTAAAAACGTTCAGTAAAGACAGAATAATTATCCGTAAAAAATATTTGTCACCTATAATAAGAAGACCTATGCAGAATTTGTGATGAGCAGGATGAGACCCTGGAGCATTTATTGTTGTGTAAAAAAAGACGGAAAAAGCGAGAAAAGGCGTGGAGGAATGGTTGGAAGGAATTGATGAAGTGGCGATTATTGGGGAAGTAATAAATATGTTGGGAGGAAAAATACAGAAAGAGATTTGTGCATATTTCAGAGAGATTGAGGAAGTGTGGAGTAAAAGGAGTTTGAAATGAAAGACTGAGAGAGGGGAAGAATAAATGCGTTTTTAGGCGAGTGGTGAGCAGATGTAAGGTATACAGATTTATGGATAAGGATGAAACGGCAGACATTATAACATTTGTTAATATATATTTTCTGACATTGTATAAGTTTTGTAAAAAACTTTTTCAAAGGTATGCAAATAAAACTCTATTCATTGATAAGAAGACATATGGCAACACCGCAGAACAGTATTGTTCAATATTTCGAGAAAAAAAAATTATCGTGTCTCCAAAGTTAAAAACTTTTATCACCAAAAAATATTTGCGTTATACATATTAATATTTTATATTATTTATGTTATCTTCATTATCAAATAAGAGCGTTGGTTAATTCATAACTAGTTAAAAACTTTGTTCGATTAAAAATTACTTCCAAACAAAAATTTGTGTTGCAGTATTATTTTAGGTATGCCGCGCAAACTTACGTGATTGGTTAGGTGGAACGATGCGGTATTGCCACATGTCTTCTTATTTCAGGGGACAAATACTTTTTACGGAAAATTATTCTGTCTAAATTTCAGTGGTTGGTTAAAATTTGAACAAGATCTATAAAAATCAAGAGCGCGCGGCCGTAACCTTAAGTTACCTAAAATGAAGTAAATTTCTCGATGATGGCTTTAAAGCTTAGGGAAGCTCGTCGGGAGGTGAAAAAAACGAGACTTGATATCGTTTCGATTGGAAACGAAGCGTCAGACCGTATTGAATCGTAGAGTAATTGAGGCTGACAGACGTGCTGATAGAAGGCGGGGAGGGGGGTCGCGTCTCATTAATCGCGTCTCTACTGTACACGGTAAATCGCGCAGCGCGCACAGCGACGCCCCGTGAGAAAGGATCGAGACACAAGGATACGAAGGATACTTTACTGTTGCTGCTTGTAGACTCACGTTGGAACTCTCGCTCGGTCGGTTTGTCCCTCGACGTTTCGCGGCATTCGTAACAATACGTTTATGCAACGATTACGTACGACACAACAGAAACGTCGAGAAAAAAATACATAATCAATGTTTACATAAATACTTGTGTATTCTTTTTGTCTTGGAAAAAAAAAAAAAAAAAAAATCGAACATTTTTTTCCATTCATTCGTTCGTATTAGTGCGTGCAATTCGGTCAGTGCGCTCGATCGGAAGGCAGTTTTCGAGAGGTGGTCGCGCGAAAATCCAAGGAATAACAACAATAAAAATAATTAAACAAGTAAAATAATTCAATACTCTGGAGTATTTGCGTTACGAAAAATCGGAAAATTTAAAAGGTAAAGTCGAATAAATTGTTTACTCGATACGCACAAATCGAGTTGCGCTTTTGTCTCGTGTTCCACCAACGCGTGCCTGTCATAAATGTTTATTCTTGATTTTCCATATTAAAACAAAATTCAAACTTTTCGCCGTTTTTTGAAATTCGCTCTGTCGCGTGTATGCGATTGCTTTTTCATCTGTCACTATTAAGGTGTCACGTGGGTTTCGAAGGTAAAGGAAAAGCATGTTTTCTCTATTTAAAAAAATATATAATATATAAATTATTTTATCCAAAATGTTAAGCACATAAAACAACAATATATAAAAAAAAATCATTTAAAAATTTGGGAAATTCATCCGGTGGGACTTGGTTCCCGGAGACCCCTAAAAAAGTGCCCTCGTGGTGGTCAGGATTACTCATGATAGCTTTATCTGAAATTAATAAACCGAATTTTTCCTGCTAGTAGAAAAGTATAGCTCGTGATTGAAATTTTTTTTTATTGAAATTTGAATTTTTCGTAGAGTTTTATGCAAAATAGTTCAATTATTGGTACAATTAACACTACGTATAGCCTTGTAAAATTAGTTGTAACCGAAAAAAAAACCTTCGTTCAATCACTAGTCAATGCTATTTTGAAGAAATGTCCAAAATTTCAATAAGATCGGTACATTCGGTTTTTGAGAAATCGTGTCCACCGACTTTAAAAATAGTGTTTTGAGAAAAGTGCGATTACCTGCGTCGCTCCGGGCTAGTCCCTCCCAACGGGGAGAATTCCCAAAGTCTTGCCTAAACTTTTACTCCGATTGACTTAAAACTTTGGGAGAATATCCTACACAAATTGTAGTATTAGATAATAAAATCTAAAAAAAATGATTTTTTGAAATGTTTAAACCCACGTAACCCCTTAACGAGTTATGCCTAGCTAGCGGCCGGAAAAAAGAGGAACATTCGTGAATTTCTTCTGGGCCGTGTCCAGGTTTCCAAATATATATTTTCTTTTTTACATCAAAGAGTATGGTTTGAAGGATCATTTATCATTTGTGTACTCAAAAATATTTATAAATGGTTTGTGCAGACGGCTATTTAAAAAAACATCCTTCGCGATTACCACTGCTGCTCGGAAACAATTCACCCGAAAAAAAAAATGTAACGCATTTAGTTTTTGCATGAAAATATCTAGTGCTTGGATGAAGGATTGAATAAAATATCGATTTTCGAAAAACTGGCCGCAGTCCAAAGTGAAAGTATCGATTTTGGGGGAAAAAAAACGCTCGGTTTTAGTTGATAAACAAAAAACTATGCATCGACGAAAAAATACCTTCGTTCAAGCACTGCTTTCCGATACGTAAAAAAGTCTGTAAAAATTGACGTTGATCGGTGCCGTCACTTTTGAGATATCGTGGTCACCGATCTTAATTAAGTATTGAGCGTACAAGTATAAGTTTTAAATCATTTTTTGTGAAAATTGGGGCTTTATAGTGCAAAAATGGTAACAATGCTTGTTGAATCGCCCCCACAATTCTGCAAGTTCTTCTTGCGTTTGACACAAGTCTTCATTCAATAATGCTTCCAATTCTGCATCTTCAAACTTAGTGCCCTTTCTTCATGTTCCTCATCCTCCGGGTGCAAAATCACAACTTTTGAACCGTTCAAACCACTTCTCACAAGTTGAGATTGTTAGAGCATGGTCCCCATTAGCCTCATACAGCAATCGATGACCTTTAGCTGTTTTTTTTTCTTCCTAGGAAGCAGAAAAGTGAAGCTTTGGATAAGCCTCCGACCCCCTCCCTCGCCCCCCTCCGATCAAGCTGAAATTTTGCACAAACCTCCCTCTTAACATTTTAAGACAACCTCTAAAGGAATTTTTTTCGACTCGCCACCGTTTTCGAGATATTGAATTTTTAAGTTTTTTTTTAAGGGCAAGGTTTCGAACCTCCTTCCTCCCCTTCCCCGCCCGATCGAGCTGAAATTTTGGACAAACCTTCCTTTTAATATCTTAAGACAACCCCTAAAAGGATTTTTGGTGACTCGCAATAGTTTTCGAGACATTGAATTTTAAAGTTTTTTTTTTTTTCACCCGCGCCGACTATATATATATATATAGGTATGAACGGAGACGTGGCAAATATATATATATATATATATATATATATATTTGCCACGTCTCCGTTCATACCTATATATGTTACCGCACAAAATGATACGTATTGAAATCTAAACGCTAATGATGACGCTTTAAGGGGTCTTCGCACTTTAGACGTTAGAAAGGCTATTTCCATGATTTTTTTTGATAGGTTTATATTATAGATATTGATATAAAAGTTGTTACACTTAATAAATACACTTTCGGAATAAATTTAAAAAACAATTATTTAAGTCACTATTTGGAGACGAAAATGGTAGTTGAAAAAATGTCCTAGAAAATTGTAGGTCTGTGCTGTTGATGCAATCTCGGAGATGGATCATCCGAAACAAAAAAATCAAATGGTTTTAGATTCAGTATGTTAATGGCTAGACCGCATATCATACGATTTTTGACACATGCAAAAATAACAAAATAGCAGACATTTTTCGAAAAAACAAAAAAAACGTGTTTTTTCATCGTTTTGCCATAAAAATAGTAAATATTAAAATTTAAACAAAATCCTTGATATGCGCTATACCTATAGTTGTAAAGAAGATGGCATTAAAATTTCATAAGGTTCAGTAGTTTCGAAGATGTTATCAACCAGCCGTCGAAAAACGTTGTCTCGAGAAAAACGCGTTTAAAGTTTGTTTGGGGTACATAAATACATTAAAATTTTTTTGAAATGTATTTCAAAAGTGTATTTATTAAGTCTAACAACTTTTACATCAATATCTATACTATAAACCTATCAAAAAAATTCATGAAAAAGCCTTTTTTAGCGTCTAAAGTGCGAAGACCCCTAACAAAAAAGTGGTCCTGCTCCGATGCGAATTAATTCGAGTAACGCCCTCTCTTGTAAATCCTTCAAAACTTGTACCCCTAATAATTTTGAGAAAAGTGCATTCGAAGTTCGCCGTTCACGCCACCTACCTATAAATGCCGATAACTCCCTCAGTTCTGAAGGAATCGACTTGGAATTTTCAAAGAATATTTTTGAAATATATTTTGAAAATCCGTCCAAAACCGAAAAATGATATTTTCGGTATTTTAAACTAGGCCTAAGCCCTTAATAAAATATCCCGGAATAGATCCGAGCGGAAAAGAATAAAAGAACCGGAAAAAGAAAAGTTACCTTCTCGCGTTGCTGGAATTTCACGTTCGCAATACTTACAAGCCAGACTGATCGATATGCCTGCACACTATCGCCACAAAGAGTGCGATACACTAAAACATCCCATTCGTAGTTTCGTCTAGAAGGATTTTTCTTCCCGGTGCAGAAGTTACCGAGCAAACGCCGGTTGCGTTCGTGAGTCGAGGTCGGAAAACGCGCAATTGTACGGCATATTTTTCGTACATTTTACAGTTGGTCGGTCTCGAGAATACCAAACGGGAGTATGCGCGTCTCATGAGAACCGGACACACATGTATACTATATGTAGGAAAAGGATATTTAGAACGCGTTATATCGATTAATAATTTGTTACTCGAACATATGACTGTTTTGCGAAGGGTCCTCATATGTTTGTTAAACGAAATGTTGATTTTGGGAAGCGAAATTTCTTTGAAACTATATTTACATAAATATTTTTCTATTGGGTAATGGTGTAGAGAGTTGCAGCGTTGGAATGCAATGAAAATTTTTGGTTCTTATTTATTGATTTTCTCTACCATCCATAATATGTTTTCACAGATCTAGGTTGTAATAAAAGGTTGGAAGGATAGGATGATTTTAGGGGGTGGGGGGTGAAAATTTAAAAAAAATCTATGACGTAATATATGGATGGCCCCTAAAGGTTTTGGGTTTGTTTGGGTTTCAGTAATTAGCGTGACTGTTTAAAACGGAAAAAAATTAGGGACATTTAAACAACCAATTTGCATTACTTACATGTCAAAGATGCAAACTTCAACAACGAACTATAAGGACCGTCTGCGAAGTCGAATGTAATCCCAGGTAAATTGTGAAGTTTGTGAATTATAATTCGTCACGAAAAGGTTCAACGTTTTATTTTTGTGATCGAAGAAAACGGATCAGCCATATTGTTATTTTTTTTTCCATATGTATGGTTAGTGTTTAAGGGTTTACATCTAGTTGAAATTATTGAGAATATCGATTCTTCGTTTTCGATGGTTTCTCAAAACATAACGCTTAAAAAATGTTCCCTGAAAATTCTCAGTTGATCCGTTTGAAATTAAGGGGGTTACGGGCGTTTATAGATAGGTCCCGCGAACCGGCGCACTTCAATCGCGTTTTTCTCAAAGTGACTTTTTCAAAATCGGTAACCACGATATCTCGAAAATCACTGCACTGATCAACCTCGAATTTACAAGCTTTCTGCACATATTAGGAAGCAGTGCTTGAACGAAGGAATCTTTTTCGATGCATCGTTTTTTTTATCAATGTAAATAGATCGTTTTTTTTCAGAGAAAATCGATATTTTCACTTTGGACTGCGGCCATTTAAAAAAAATCAACATTTGATTAAATCCTTCTTCTAAGCACTATATTATTTCGTGCAAAAATCAGCAACAAATCATGCGTTCGTTTTCTTTATTTCGGATGATTTGTTTCCGAGTATCAGTTCCAATACAAAAATTGTAAAAGATACTCAAAACCACACTCTTCAATGTTCACCCGTGGTTACAATTTGCACCACCTAAAATGTCTCGTTCGTGACTCTGTAAATTTTCGTTTTTATTTTTACGATTTTTCACAAAATAAATACTATTTTTTACATTCGTGACCATTACCATTGCATTCTTGGGACATTTTTACCCCAAGAACCACTGGTTATCGAATACTTTTGGATTATTTTTACGAAAGTAATAGTACTTTGAAAATGCAGAACCCCAAATCGCACCAGTATGGTATGTGTGTATCCTCAATCGAGGTGTGGGTACTACGGGTAAAAAAATTGAAAACCTAACGTATTCCCAGAAAAAAATCACGAAATTTCTTCCTTTTTTTTATCATGAGATCGGTGTAACGCCTTAATGTACAATAAAATTCAAGACATTGCTCAATATTTATACTTTATCTCGTGATTAAACGACTTTTCAGTAAATGGATTTTCTATTATAACGCATAAAGGTAATTAAAAACGTCGCTTGGTTTCAAATGTTGAGACTGTCAGAACTGTCGACAAGTGCTATTTTGAGGTTCATTGGTGTCTCACAATTTTTCGCGAAATGTTGGTCGAGTGAACATTCGAAGTGAGTGACCGTAAGTGGGGGCGTATATATATTTATATATCCATACATACGTCATATATTCGCGCACATATCACTGTAGGATTCGACGATCAAGTGTCGCTTGGTGTTAGTGCGTGAGTGAACGGGTGGAAGTGTCGAGTGAGCAAAGTCTCGGTGAGGCAACGAAAAAGCCGGCAAGCTGGATGCGACTGACGGCGCCTCGCCTCCCCCGCCCCCGCCCGACATCACTGTCACCCAGGATGACCGGTGAGAATTCACTTCCTACTATGTATATATTCGCAATTTGCTAAAACTCCATTGTCACGTCGTAACCAAAAACGAAAAGCATCGGCGATTAATTAGTTGAAAAAAAAAATCAACTAATTATTCGGTACCTCAAACGATCGAAACTACGTCATTTATGACACAGACGTGTATTCAATTAAACTTCACGGATATTTTTAAATTATATCGACTTTTTTTCACGTCCTGGTTCGTGACCTCCGGCTTGTCCTTTTTGATAACATTGGGACTTGACAAAATGAGAACGAGGCTAATGAAGATTGATAAGAATTTAATATCGCTTACTCATTCCCGACATAATGCAATATCCAAGTGACAACAATGCACTCGAGACTTCCCTCATAAACAAAGGCAAAGCAATTATGCGTGTCTCCATTTCATTCCGTCCTGTGTCGCACGAGCACAACGCTGTATAAAGTATTCAGTCGGTTTCTGGAGAGAATAAGAGCAAAATGGAGACAGGGCAGAGTGAGAGAGCAGGAGAGAGCAAAGGAGAGAGAGAGAGAAAAGACATCGAAAGATAGTGATACAAATGCTGGGATGCATAATGAAATTCGTTGGCCACTGGGTAGATACACCTGCGGAGAACTCATCTTACTATTTTACAGTTACGCTGAGAGCCTTTTGTAAATGGAAGCGCACGCAATTGTCAGCCATACTCCACTATTGATGAACATTTCGTTGGGACCGGAATTTTCGTTGCCATTTTAATTAGACTAATGATCGCGACTTTTCTTGTGACTGCATTTTGGTTTTTTCCGTTTACATAATTGGCAATAGGATGCCTACAGAGAAAAGAATATTCCACCCTGACGACATCAATAAGTTATCAGCCTACTGTGCAGAAATTCGATAGAGACGCCGCATGTAGGTAGTTCACGTCCAGGTGGATTCCGCGCTGTTTCCCGATTGACGTCGTTTGAACATTTTTTATTGGAAATTCTCAACTGGAATTTGTTGGATTTCCAAAAAAAAACATTTTCGCGATTCCGTGCACGAATTTGTTGGGAAGTCTCAACAATGCACCCACATCTCTATTGAGCTCTGTCAAATGACGATGTGACATCTGGTGACGAAAAATCGAAGTACATTCGGGGCAAAGCCTTTAATAACAATTATGCTAAGCCGTGCGATAAAAGTTTTTAATTTTAATTAAAAACATAACATCGGTGAAAATGGAATGCCCGAAGTTTAGTCCGCGTCAAAACTAGCGAAAGAACATTAAATGTGCTGTGAAAGATTGAGAAAGCACTTCGAGTGATGAGTTGGAAGTCCGTTTCCACAAGTTTCCCATTGCAGGTAAACGCTTTGCGTAGGTGAAACATTATTTCGGAAATGTACAAAAAATCCTATCAATTAGAGTTTTGAAAATTAACAAAGTGAATTCAGGCATGACAGTGTGCTCACTGCATTTCCGAAAGGACGATTATACACTACCTGGTACGTAGCCTCAAAAAACTAACGGAATAAAGGCTGCTTTATTTTCTTAAAAAACCAACATCACGTGGCAATTTCGTTTTTTATTCTATATATTTTATTTACCGATACAACCGCGAAAAAGCTATACTTAAAAACTATCGCTGTTCTACCGTGCAATGTACCAAATTCTGAAAATGCGTTGCTTTGTGAAGCTCGAATGGAAAGAGCTCGAAAAAGAAATCTGAGAGAAAACATCGCCCGAAGTTCATACTGCACCATCAATCTCATGGGGATTATGTCGTAGTTGAGACGTTTGTACAAGAAAACGCTTTGAAGCTGACAGCACCGGTATCGCAAACGTCGCTAATTTTACCACATTTTAAAATGTGCCCTGCCTTCAAAATACGTTCGCCTTCCACACAATTGCGTTGGTTCGGATTGGTACCGGCCCAGTCACAAATTGCACTTATCATAATATCACAGAAATTTGCACTAAATTACACGACTGTTTACGTTTCACGATCCTCTTATCGCCGCCATGCTTTTTAGGCTCCGTCCATATGACAGATCCCAATAGGGATTTGTAAGGGACAACGCACATAGGGAGTCCTCATTGGGATCCAATGGGATGTCGAAACATAACTTACACACTTCACGAGCCTGTACGCATGCGGGAATATTATGGCGAAGTGCAGTGAAATAAATAACAAACGATAGTTACAGTGGATTTTCAGTGGTGTGATTAAAACCGTTTTGTGATCGCCGTCAGACGGCGTGACACGTAGCGTCGGCGGGATTGATCTGAAAAAAAAAACCAACGTAGTTTTGTCTGTCATCAACACTCATACGCAGAATATGAACCAAGAAAAAGTGAGAATGTTTTAAATCGATGTAATAGTATGCTTCGAAACAAAAAAAAATGGATTTTTTTTAGAAAAATGGCTACATTTTGCAATAACAAATTCTTTTTTAAAATTTTCATTACCTTTAGGGTGATGTTTTAGACAATAAGGTTAGAAAGAATTATACCAAATTTCATCAGAATCGGTCGATTAGTTTTTCAGCTATACGGCACGCCAGTTTTAAAAATGCAGTTTAGAAGACCGTGCCATACCACCATTAGTTTTTAAGATGAATAAAAAAAGACTATGCCCATGTAGAGATTGACCGTTGGGCCTGGGACGGGCCTTGACAGTTAGCCTTTCTAGAATATTGGGCCGTGAGTATTTATCACCCATGTAGGGTGATCGGTAGTGGCCAACGATTGGCCGATGCGCGACGCCGAGCCTGCCAACATTGGCACTCGAGCTTGGCCCGATCATCGACCGAGCCTCGGATGATAAGAGCGGCCCGATATTCGCAATCAATATTGGCCCTAGATTGGCTTACGAGAATCGGCCGAGCATCGCGTAGGAGTTCATTCGAGAATCGGCCAACAATCAGTCCCCGTCAAGATTGCCATCATTGGCACTCGAGCTTGGCCCGATTATCGACCGAGTCTTGGCGGATAATTGTGACCCGATATAGATCACCAAAATTGGTCCTGCACTGCCAAAAAAAAAAATTGATTCTTTTTGTATTGTAATTCGTCATTACCTGGTCTTTCGAAACGATTAGTTCGAAGAAAATATTTCACCTATATGGGACTCGAACCTTGAACCTACCTACTCATAGCCAAGCACGCTGCCCCTATGCTACCGAGTGCTCGTAACAATTGAATCGCAGATATGCCATAAGAAACCAAATGGATTCTCATCATTATTAGTATCGCATTAACTATATCAATTAGTTAATATCATCGTGATAATTAGAGAGTGTTATCGACTGACATGTTGGAGAATTTCCAAACCTAACCTATATATATATATATATATATATATATATATATATATATATATATATATATATATATATATATATAATTCCTCTCGCTCCACCCTCTCTACCCCCACAACCCTTTAATATGTGTGTTCCAATAAAGACAGACCATTTGTTCATTAGTTCAAGTTTAATTTGAATAAATAAACATATTTAAAATGAATAATTCCAATAATGGAATGCAATAGGAAAAATTTGATTTCACAAAAAATCTAGTTAATTCAAACAAAGAATAAATAAATAGACGCGGTTAGTTAATATTAATAGAATTTTTCTGTCAGTGTAGGATGGTTCATAAAAATGGGCAGAGTATCGCGTATGAGCTCGTTCGAGAATCAGCCAACAATGAGTGCATTGATTTGGTAGTATGGTTGTTAAGAATAATGTCCAATGGACTCGTAAAAAGTATTCATCTCGTCTCTCAATGACTTCGACGCGAAACAATGAATCGTCAATATACGAATTGCGGTTTGATCATGCGTTACTCGGCCGAACATTGGCCTCGTATCGGCAAAAACATGATTGGCGAGTCTATACTTCGCCAAACCTCGACCTCGTATCGATAAGCCAATGATTAGAGAGCCTATATTTGGCCGAACATTGGCCTCGTATCGGCAAACCAATGATTGGCGAGTCTATACTTCGTCAAACATCGGCCTCATATCGATTACCCAATAATGAACGTGTCTATACTTGGCCGAACATTGGCCTCGTATTGGCAAACCAATGATTGGCCAGTCTATACTTCGTCAAACATCGGCCTCGTATCGACAAGCCAATGATTAGCAAGTCTACGTTTGGCCGAACATTGGCCGCGTATCGGCAACCCAATGATTGGCGAGTCTATACTTCGCCAAACATCGGCCTCGTATCGACAAGCCAATGATTAGCGAGTCTATATTTGGCCGAACATTGGCCTCGTATTGGCAAACCAATGTTGGCTAGTCAATACTCAGCCGAGCATTGGCGTACAATTGGGTAATCGATCATCGCCCCGCCAACATTGGTCCAAGTATTGGCCGTTACGGTTCGATTGGCGAAACCTACATGGGCAATGAGGTGCCTTTGTAGAAATTATAAGAACGGCCCGATATCGGCCAACAGAGCCAACAATTATTGGGTCAATGATTTAATTGATTGTAGCGCCAATGTTGGTGATTGCACTTGGCCTTATATGGGCCCTCTTAAAGGGCCTATGTAGAAATTGACCACTGGCTTTATGATGGGCCTTCACAGTTGGTCTATCTAGAAGTTAGTCTATCTAGAATATTGGGCCATGAGTTTGAGTATTGATTGAGTGAGATTGGTACTTATGGATACATATTTCATGGAATAACCTTGAAATAAATTGTGATTTGCGTATATGACAGGTTTCAAAATTGGCATATCTTACTTACTTATGTTGGTTATTTACAAATGCCAATAATAGGCCAAGACTTGATTACAAAAACTGAACTACAAAATATAGACGATTAATATATGACGTGCCAGTTATTTGCCTATTCTGGCACAATGTACAGATAATGAATAACCCAAGGCTTAAATAAAATAAAAGCAGGTATGTTCTGACCCACTTAGCCAAGGGCTTAGATTAATTAAATGTAATTTCCAGTACTTTAACATTGCCAGTTTTAAAATTGGCAAATTTCGATGAACCATCACGGCTGTTTATTGGTTTTAACAGATGGGCCCGGATAGGTTTTAGTAATGGGCTGATAATATGCCAGTTCTCAATTTATAACGGAGCAATAATGGGCCAATGTAATTGGCAATACCTCAGCATCACCAGTTCAAAAATTGGCAAATATTGTTTATCTTTCATGACTGTTTAACGAATTTAAAAGATGGGCCATGATAGGTTTTAACTATGGGCCGATATTGTGTCGGTTTTCAATTAAGAACGAGACAATAATGAGCCAATCTAATAGCCAGTATTTTAGGATTGCCAGCTTTAGGAATCGCAAATTTAGTTTAACTATCACTGCTGTTTATTGGTTTTGATAGATGGGTCAGGATAATCTTTACTAATGGGCAGATATTGTGCCGGTTCTCAATTTATAACGGGACAATAATGGGCCAATGCAATTGCTTGTATTTTAGTATCCCCAGTTTTTAAATTGGCAAATTTAGTTTAACTATCACGGCTGTTTATTAGTTTTTAAAGATGGGCCAGGTTTCAGTTTAGAGCGGAATTGTACCAGTTTTCAGTTTAGAGCGGAACAGTAATGGGGCAATATTATTTCTCTTTTGTTGGCTTATACGATGGTCCCAATATTGGCCCGATCGTAACATTGGGCAACTCATGGCAACCTCTACATGGGTGTAACAGCTAAAAGTAGTAATAAAACATATCCTAAGTCTCAAGAATGGTAAATAAACGTTGAAAAAATAAATCATGAAGATCAGCAATTTTTTTCTTCCCTAAAGATACTCCTCTCTTAACACAGACAATCGTCGAAGCCCCCGTATCGCTGTCGTATGGAAAATTATTATTCTGTTTTTCTCATATCTATTTGTGGTACATTCGCAACGATTCGGTCATATAGCGTCGTACGTATTCGTTTACAATGAATCTTCATCGCGTCTGACTGTTTTCGTCTTACAAGACAAGCCGCAATCGTTGCAACCGGTATCGTCATAAAATTCACAGGCGAGAGTATTTCACCTGTTACTTGGGAAAATGCCAGCTCTCGCGGTCCGGCTATCATTTTATTTAGTGTTGCCGCATATACCTTCTCAGTTTTACAAGCATGAAAGTTCACAGCATTGAGAAGGGTTGTTGCCAGGCTGGAAAAATTCTTGCTCGTACCACCAGTACCTGTACGTCTATATTTATGTTACGTGGGTATATCAGTGGGATGTTTCATGACGACCTGTGTGGGGTCGAATCTCTATAGCTGTTTCGAGGATATCATGATATCTGTGGACCCCAATTCTGACCACGCAGCCTTCATATTTGACCCGAAATAAGACTTCTTAACCGTGGTAAAAATGGAAATTCGACCCTTAAGGGGGTGAAGCAAGGGGTCTTAAAGTTTGTATGAGACAACATATTTTTCCGTCAGATTTTCTTGAAACTTGGCGTAAATACTTTACAATACAAATAATTGAACACGCATTTCAGCATTTCCTAATATTCGACCCTTAAGAGGGTTAAACGGGGATGTTGAAGTTTGTATGAGACAACATACTGTTTTGTCCGATTTACTTGAATCTTGCTATAAATACACTAAAATACAAATAATTAAACATGTATTTCAGCAATTTCCTAAATTTAACGTTTAAGGGGGTTAAACGGGAGTGTTAACGTTTGTATGAGAAAACATATTTTTTCACCAGATTTAGGTACTTGAAACTTACCAAATTTATTTTCTACATAACACTATATGTTTTCCTCGCTGTTCGGTGCGTGTAGACAGTCAAGTAGTACTTTTAACCCCTTATGCCAACCCAAACTAACCCAAACAAATACATGTTTAATGATTTGTATTGGAGTGTATTTATACCAAGTTTCAAGGAAATCTGACCAAAAATATGTTGTCTTATATAAACTTTCAAAACCCTCCGTTTCGCCCCCTTAAGGATCGAATTTCGATTTTTACAACTCTTGAAGAGTCTTATTTTGGGTCAAATATGAAGACTGCGTGGTCAGAATTAGGGGCCACATATATCGTAACACTGCCGCTGCCGGGCTTTCATTGCTAATTTTCTTGAGCTAACCCGATATCAATGAGCATGCAGTGCCCTCTTAGATTCTACAGAAATATTGTTACTCATTATTTTTTTCGTAGGGAAACTTCACACGAGCGTGCCAAATTTTTTAAAAAGCGCTGCTGTAAAGAAACTCACATTTTGAATGACGTTGAAGTTTGCATCCTTGGAATGCAACGAAAATGATTTTTTTTTATTTCCCAAATTTCCTTCGGCAGATTTGAACAACGAAAATCATGCAGATATTTGGTAGGATTCTGATTTAGCGATCTACACCAAATTGCAGGATATGATTTTGGATAATAATGAAAATGAGAAATTAAAAAGAATTTTCGTTGCATTCAAACGAAAACTTCAACCCCATCATTTTGACACATAGCAGAAAATCGATGGACCTGAAGTTTGTATCGTTAGAATGTAAGGAAAGTTCTTTTTTCGTTTTTTTATTATAACATACAATTTTTCGAAAATAAATTTAGGTCGTAGATCTCTAATAGGTACACTGAAAAAAAATTCGTTCATCCATCCAAAATTCAGTTGGTTTAACAAAATGTATCTCAAAATACGTTCAGCTTGATTTTTGGTTGGCATAAAACACGTTTTGTCAATATAACTGTGTCAATATAACTGTCAATAGTGGTGTGAACTGTAGCTTATTTAGCGTGTCTGAGCAACTGTTAAAACGACAAAATTTTGAAACAACAAAATGTATTTTGCACATTCAACGATTTTCTTTTCTCAGTGTACAAGCAAAACCGCTTTAGTGTTTTCGTATGCTAAATGTGCAAAAAACAATGTAAGCCGTTGAAAAAAAAAATTAACTTTTTATTGCATTAAAACAATGCAAACTTCGACATCTTTAAAATTGATTTTTCAATTTTCGTTATTTTGCTCGCTTCCTGTTTCGAGAACCATTGGATGGACTGAAAACACATATTGGCACGTGGAAGATATACTAACTGCGAATGAATTCTTCACAGCGGGAATACACTTTAGACCAAACCGGTCAAAAGTTTTCGATCACTCTGGATAATAGCAACATTTTCGATCGCTTTGGATAATTGCAAAATTGTCTTAGAATAATACAATTCATATAGAGCTATGTACTGTCTTCGTAAAATTAGAACTGCAATGAATTTTATTATTCTAATATCATTTTTCAATTATCCAGATTGTTAGAAAATGTTGATATTGTCCAAAGTGATCGAAAACGTTTGACCGGTGGTAGAGTGGCACAATTTCGAGCTTTATTTTTCCCCTTTTTCTCACCATCCAATTGTCATCTTTGGAAAAAAAAAATTGTCGCGAAAGCTGCGAGCCATAAAAAAAATGTTGAGAAGTCGCTCAAGCCTCCCCAAAATTCAATCTTTTATTAGAAAATCGATTATTTTTTTTCGTCCACTTCTCACCCAGGAATTTCACGCTTTATAATTTTTAAATTAACCTCGCTAAAGCTCTAGCCGGCCAATAAATATTTAGTGGTCGCTCAAGAGACTCGAAATTTCCAGTCTTCGCAATTTTTTTTTTTACTCTTCTCACTTACAAATCTGACGCTTTGTAAAATTTTCAAAACAATTATTTTTCTTTAGAAACAGATTTTTCAAATTTACCTCACACTTCTAACCCAAAAATTAGTCTTTGTTCTCATAAAATCATTATTTAAAGCTCTTGTCCGTAAATAAAATTATAGATCGTTTTATTCGTAAAACTGCCGCTGTTTTCCGCGTATCGTAATGCGTCCCACAGTTGGTCCCGTTAGTCAAGTGCGTACCAATCGTTGTTGTACCCTGTGACGAGCGACGCCATAATACAATAATACATAATAATACATAATGACACATATCGTCTAATTGGTGTTTGTTACAAATTATTATGATAAATTATTCAGAAAATGTAACACTTGGCTGTTTATTTTGTTCTTATCCTACAAGGAATCAGAGTGCATGCGAGATTTATTTTTCAGCGGAAATTCTGAATTTCGAAAACCTTGAGCGACCACTAAATATTCACTGGCCAGCTAGAGTTTTCGTGAGGTTAATTAAAAAATTATAAAGCGTAAAATTCGTGGATGAGAAGTAAAAGAAAAAAATCCATGTTTTTATGAAATTTCGAATTTTTCGGCGGCTTGAGCAACCTCTAAATATTTTTTACCGCTCGCAGCTCCCGCGACTTTTTTTTTCTTTGAAGAACATAATTGGATGGTGAGAAAACGGAAAAAACTAGAGCTCAAAATTGTGCCATCCTAATCAATAGTCTACGTTTAAAACCGCCATGTTTTATGCGAAGGAAGACAATTATTTTTTCACAAGTGCATAACGTGGTCTTAGCGGAATTATTTTCTGAATTTACCTCCGTCGTCGGTGCATAAAATCGCATCGACACTGGCCCCCACATTTGCGAGCAGCTATTTCCATCCCTTATTATTTTGATCGGAAGGTATTGATTATTTCACTAATTTTCCATGCCAAAGCAGAATAAATTTCTGACATCGTGCGCATCCACAGTTGAAAAAAGTGTTCTGGTCGATTGGGGCTGACAGTTATTTTCCTACGTGGCCTTCGACCAACGCGGTATTCGGATTTTCTACTCTCGAGGTGCATACACGTTACTAGTCGCGTGTAGACTCACTTTAACATTTTTCCGATATTTCATTTGCGATAGGACAGACGAAATTTCAGACCAAATGTGCGTATCTTCCTTTCGTCCTTTTTTCACTCATCTTCATATCCTCCGATTATCCTTCCTCCTGCACTTTTCGCTCTTTCCCATCAGTCTGTGGCGCTCGTCCTCGCGTCGAGGATAGCAATGAAATCGTTTTTTTTTCTCACTCGCGCTCCCTCGGTTCCGCCGATTCTGGCGCACAAAGGCAAATTATCGATTTCCTATTGGTAAAACGAGAAGCCGAGCGTACTTTATCCCGATGGGTCGCGGCCTCGTCGAAGCTTCATGGACATCAACGATAATGACTAAGCCGGACCCCTCCTTGCATGTGGACCCTCGCACATATCGGCGGTGAAATTTTAATAAAAAAAATAACGACGGAACATCTTTCGTACCATGGAAAAATCTTTTCTAAAGCATGTGGTCATACAATTTTTAAACAATCATGAAATATCCATTACATTTTTCTAGTCTTTGAACAAATCGTCATCAGCAAAATGCAAATTCGTGTCAAATGATTTTCGTAAATGTTACCGTAATAATCATGCACAACCATCATTCTGCAGAGGAGCAATGCGTTTTCCAAATCTTATGGGAGGCTGCCAGTATGGAGCCCAGAAAAACGAGTGAGTTCCGACATTTTTTATGGATACCTCGTTGATAAAATGGAAATTCCGTTTAGTGGCTGTTGTTCTATGCATCACCAAGTATCTTTGCATATTTTTTCACGAAGTTTTGTAAAAAAAGGGTGGCGCTGAAAGTTGGTTGAAGCGAGTCACTTTGTCTGATCTGCCGTCATGTGGAAGAAGGCGGCATCTACGAAAAAATCGAAAATACGTTTTACAATACGGAACGATGGGAAATTTTGTACTGATTCGAACGGAACCAAAAACGCATTTTCCATTTTTTTTGTAGTGCCGCCTTCTTCCACATGACGGTCGTCATAGTATCCTGTGGCTGGAAAAAGTTCTCCTCCAATTTTTCACCTGGAACGACAATTCAAACTAATTTGAGTTCTAGATGAGATTTGCCTTCGAAGGGTGTTGGGAAATCGAAAAATATCGGTTTTTGATATATCGATGCATGTTTGCAAAAGAAAATTGTATAGGGTGAAAAAATCGCCGAAAATAATTATTTTCAAAAGTTTTCAATATATCAAAAATATCCTACGTACTTCGCTGTAAAATGTTGTTATGAGGTTTCAAAAAAAATGTCGAGTAAAACGGTCTAGAAGTGGCGGAGTAATGTTGCCGACTGCAGGATACTATCGAACCAAGGTGACTCGCTTTAGCAAGTTTCAGCGCCGCCAGTTTAGTACAAAATCTTGTGAAAACACGTATAAAGATACTTAAAGATATGTGGAACAAACGCCGCTGAACCAAATGTTCATTCTATCAACTGGATATCCATAAGAAATTGTCGAAATTCGCCTCTGTTCAAGCTCCAGACCGGTATAGTCTTGCGTGTTTTTTTCTTCTTCCCAGGTAGGAATTGACGATGAAAAAAGGGCTCGCCAAGCTCTAAATCAAGGCTCACATTTTTTAATTCAGGCTGAGCACCAGCCTGATTTCAGGCCTAGCTGAACCCCTGAATGATAACGCGGTTTCAGGGTGTTGCACACAGGCTTGACCAAAGGCTGGTAGAAAAGCCTGTACTAAGCCTGAAACGACGAAACAACAAGGCTCAAAACGAGCCTTAATGAAGCCTTCACGAGCATTTATGACCAGGCTTATCCCAAAATCTTCTCGAGGCTATATGAGGCCTGTTTTTTAGTTTTCTATATTTTGCATTGGGATAAATTTAATAAATTTGTAAAGAATTCATTTTATTTATTATATATATTTATTATTCATTATATTATTTGTTATAAAATATATATAAAATATTTTAAACACAATACTTTATTTTATTTATTGTTTATGGGACACGTAATACACAGAGTGTACGCAAACCCCAGAGAGTGAGTATATACGAAATGTGTATGTGACGAGAAAAAAACTTTTTTGTGTACCTCATAAATATCGATAAGAGAATATGTTTAAATGTTTTGAGCTGCCTCCTTCGCTTTCGTTTTTCGTGCCTTTGCACCCGACAAATTTATTGCTAATTTTTTTTTCATAAAAGTACAGAACAAATATTATTTGAAATTTATTTTATTTTATCCCAACCTGAAACAAGCCTGCAGTCAGCCTTGATTTTTTAGCCTTAAGATTCACTGGCTGAATAAAGCTTGAAATAACCCTGAGTTTAGGCTAAGCAGCCAGTCTTGGTTCCAGGCTGCTCCAAACGATGCAATGAAACCTGGCCCAGGTCCGTCTCACTCAGGCTCGGTGAAACAAGGCTCACACAAGTTTGTTTCCATCGTCAGCCTTTTGATTCCCTACCTGGGTTAGCCAATATTATACTTTTCCACGTAAAACTATTATACATAAGAACATGCTTATAAAACTCAGAAATATTTTATCATATTCTATAGAAAAATATTTTTAAACTCAGAGATGCTGTCAAAATCCCAGCCTAATACACAACGGTGTGTTCAGTTTCTAAAGTTTACCTGTACGTAATGGCAATGTATATAACTAATAAAAAAATAAAATAAAAAAATTTCAAAACCGGTACAGTCTTCCTTATTTGGAAAATCCCAAATCTGAAACACTTCCAGGCACATCCGAGCCGGCTGAGCCAGCAAAAGTAGCACGTACTTGCTCGCCGTTGGTAATGAGAAACGTCAATTTCCGTCGTACTGAAATCTCTCCGGAAATGTCGTGCTAGAATCCTCTTTGCCCAAAGATAGCACTTGTTTGAAACATTAAGCAAGGATTTCGCATATATCTGTGTATGGAGACGGTATTGAGCGGAGAAGCTCTTCTCCCCTCCCTCTTTCGCTCTCGAAATCGCCAGATTCTCGATTTGCACAGAGCATAAAAACCTCCATAAATACACTGTGCTCGTCCACTATCACTTTATGTCAACGTCATATCGCCCACGTTTACGGCACCCACGATGAAAAAAAGCAGTTCCTCCACGGCGATCGTATTTACGTATTCGCTCATATGATCTTGCCACCTTTCCTGCACATCGCTGTCGCATCGCCCTCACAACAGACCTTTCCGCAGTCTCGTACGTTGACAATTGGCGATTTATTAATAAAAAGTTTTTCCCGGAATGACGGAGAATCGTGATAGCACTCTATTTTTGACATTTAATTGTCCAATCGTGGCCACACATCGAAATTCCTTGCATGGCCAATTGGGGCAACGAAGTTTCAGTCGAAGTGTTATTGTGTTAGTTATTGCCGTGAAAGTACGGACGGGGATAAAAATACTGCGGTTATTATTGGAAATCCCGATAGGCAGGGAGTTCCAGCGTTTTCGCCTGTTTTGGTCCATGAGGATTTAATCGTCCAGCTGCTTGAGAAATTTAGTTGACATTTATTAATTTGAAAATTTAAAAATTCTTTCGCAAAGGATTTTTGGAGCGGTACCCCCTTCCACTTTTTCTAATGCACTATAGTATTTACACGAGGGCGCAGGGAAACGGTCAAAAACCTCTGCCGATACACGTCGGTATGTGCTACCTTTATGGCTAAGTTATGGCGTTGAGGTTTGCAACTTTAAATTAAACGAAGTTCTATATTTTTTCATTTCTTCATTTTTATTATAACGAATTGTTTGTTTATCCATTATGGTCGTCTATTACCGTCTAGAAGCTTGTTTTTTAAGGTAATTTTTAGGATTTAATTTTGCAAAAACTATTAAACCTACAGTGCTGGGGTTTTTGACGCATATTAAGACATGTGTCAACTAGTAACACACATTTTTATGAAACTCTTTATTGAAATCTATACGAGTTATGCGCTGTTATGCAGGTCGTGGCGTGAGACGCTCGTCCAATCGGGCGCACGGGTTGCGGCGATCCTAGTCATCCTAAACAGAAGAACAATTTTTTTTTAAATCTATATACATGTAGTTATCGTCTGAACTAGAACTAAGTAAGTGCGATTTTTTTCTCGGAAGCGCAGCTGTTTGAAAATTAAAGTTTAAGTTTCCTGGAAAATTGTCAACTAAAACATGAGAGCGGGGCTAAATATTAAAGCTATCGGCATCATTCTAGTTCAGACTATAGGTGAAAGTACCCTCGAAATGTGTGCGAAACCCGAAGTCATTCGGGCCAATAGTTTTTGAGAAAAACGTGCGCCCGACTTGAAAAATGTAGTTTCGAGAAAAGAGCGTTTAAATTTCGCCATACATTTATTACTGATACGGCTGAAATTACGGTGGATAACAACTGATTTGCGTAACTTACCCTTAATCAGCTATACCGGGGCCATACAGACCACCTACCCCGGCTTCAAAAAAAGAATATTGAGCCGCACTCGCTCCTCTTCTGCCGGTCCGCGCCTCTTTAGATGCAGTAGACGCCCGTCCGTTGGACCGTTGTCTACCCTCGTTCTCTCTAGACTCTGCGTATTGTTTTGCGTTAGGGCCGATTTTGATTCCGATGCACGGCCGATTTTGATTCCGGTGCACGACAACCTCGCTCATGTAGAGATTGACCGTTGGGCCTGGGACGGGCCTTGACAGTTAGCCTTTCTAGAATATTGGGCCGTGAGTATTTACCAATAAGGTGCCTTTGTAGAAATGATAAGAACGGCCCGATATCGGCCAACAGAGCCAACAATTATTGGGCCAATGATGTAATTGATTGTAGCGCCAATGTTGGTGATTGCACTTGGCCCTATGTGGTCCCTCTTAAAGGTCCTACGTAGAAATTGACCACTGGCTCTATGATGGGCCTTCACAGTTGGTGTATCTAGAAGTTAGTCTATCTAGAATATTGGGCCGTGAATTTGTTTGGGTTTGTTTGGGTGCGTGATAAATATTTAACCTATATCGGGCCAAGATTGGCCCGAGATTGGTCCTTATGGATACTTATTTCATGGAATAACCTTGAAATAAATTGTGATTTGCGTATATGTCAGGTTTCAAAATTGGCATATTTTACTTACTTATGTTGGTTATTTACAAATGCCAATAATAGGCCGAAACTTGATTACAAAAACTGAACTACAAAATATAGACGATTAATATATGACGTGCCAGTTATTTGCATATTCTGGCACAATATACAGATAATGAATAACCCAATGCTTAAAGAAAATAAAAGCAGGTATGGTCTGACCCACTTAGCCAATAAAGGGCTTACATTAATCAAATGTAAGTTCCAGTATTTTAGCATTGCCAGTTTTAAAATTGGGAAATTTCGATGAACTATCACGGCTGTTTATTGGTTTTAACAGATGGGCCAGGACAGGCTTTAGGGATGGGCCGATATTGTGCCAGTTTTGAGTTTAGAGCGGAACAATAATGGGCCAATATTATTTCTCTTTTGTTGGCTTATACGATGGTCCCAATATTGGCCTGATCGTAACATTGGGCAACTCATGGCAACCTCTACATGGGCGCTTGCCTTTTTGATCCATGTTTTAAATACGCACGTCTAATTCGTTCAGAGCTCAAAGGGACTGCAAGGGGGGCAGGGGATAGGGAAATTCCCCAAGCCGGTATACAATGGACACAACGGTCGAGGTACAACGGTCGAGGGGATTACTACTTGCCGCGCCCCAACGCACCGTAGCCTTTAAGCCTCTGTAACTACGAGAGTTCTAATACAAATTAATATTTTCGAGACACATTTTCAAAACCCCAAACTTCAAGAAAATGGAAAAAAATTGAATTTTTCGATCTTTCTAAACGGTAATACAGCCTTAAGGTCGTGGATCTCTAAGGGGATAATGCAAATCGGTAAAGTGATTTTCGTGACTTGATTCGGCGGAAAAATGTGAGCAGTAGAAGAAAAAAGAACTTTCGTTGCTTGCCACCGATGCAAACTTCAACATCATACCGAACTTCAGTTGCGTCACCAACAGAAAATCAGAGTGTTAGCTCAGACCAACGCTGCTTGACATGGGAGATCGCCCATTCATTCTTCAACTGTTGAAATCCGTCTTGAACTAATAAAATAATATCACGATTCCATCGTAAGGCCATTAGGATCTAATGTTGAAATTGATGAATTTAAATGCACGTATACGTGCATGCGGCTATTGATTTATCGGTGTACAAATAGTTGAATAATGAATATAATGGTATATAACAGACATTGCACAACTATAGCTAACAGCGCCGGAGGAATGATGGGTCACGAGGTCATCTCGTTCGTCCCAAGCAATGCACATTCTCGTCGTATAATCGATCCCACTTTTCAATATCTACGATATTGAATTTTCTCGTTTCTGCGTGTCCGACGGATCGGAATTGGATGAAAAATTAGAGTAGCCTGCAGTGAATTTTCTCGAGGCGCACAATAAACCTTGATTGTGGCCCCGAGGCCCTCGTAGCGAACACACAGGAAAATAAGTGCGTCTGTGTGGGCTCGTAAGTGTGCGGCTACGTGTTGAGAAGCATTTTTTTTTTTCAAGACGGGGTCGTAGTCTCACGCTTCGCAGAGTGAATCAGGGGTCTTCGCACAACGTGAGACAAGCAGAATTCTATGGATATAGGGAGAAGTAGAGATAAGAAATCGCGAGCCTTCCTTTCTATTGGTTGATTGAAATTTTTCACGTCTCCCATTGAATTCGCACACGTAGGAGAAAAAGTGACAGGGACCCGTGGTAACATCGCGTCAAAATTCCGATGTTTTCCTCTTTACTACGCTCTTCATTTGCCAGGTACTTTACCGTAATGGGCATTAATACCGGTAGAAATGGATTGGAACCACCTTTGCTTCCCAACCAGCTTATTCTTCCGCTCTCCTGCAATTTGAAACTGCAGAGAAGTGCAAATTGGCGCACTTTCGAGCATTCGCACGGGCGTCAACATGACAGCCTATAAGTCTATCAATTTTGATTATTTTCTTGACATTTTCAGGGAACATTTATAAGATGGTATACTGTCATATATTATTGGTTTTGCAAAAAGTGTTTTTGACTTTTACAACTTGGCATAACCCCTTAAAAAACAACTGCATACGAATTTAAAAAGCTACATGTCCATTGACAATTCCCTATGAAATGATAAATCAAACTATAATCTATGCCGGAAGTACCGTGTGCAGGGATCCTACTGGGACTCTTCAGTGTGACGCGCAAGCAAGCGAATTCCTGGTGTTTTCAAAGAAAAGGCACAGAAAATTGCTACATTTTCCAATAAAAAAAGACTTGCTTTCCATTCATGTTTTTCATCAAAAACATTGAGGGTCATGTTTTAAACAATAAGGTTAGAAAGATTTATACCAAATTTCATCAGAGTCTGTCCATTAGTTTTTTACCTGTACGCCACGCCAGTTTTCAAAATGCCGTTTAGAAGATCGTGCCATGCCTCTGCCATTTTTAAAGATTATATAAAATTTAAAAAATACCATGTAACAGCCAACAGTAGTAATAAAACATAACCTGAGTTTTAAAAAGTAGTAAAGAAATCGATCCTTTTGAAAAAAAATCATAAAAATCAGAAAAAAATCCTCGCCTAAAGGTATCACTCTCCTCAATTCAAATACTTCGACTCCGCTTTATGGTTTTTGTTGCCGAGAAGATCGTGCCATGCCTCCGACATTTTTAAGATTATATAAAATTAAAATAATATACCATGTAACAGCCAAAAGTAGTAATAAAACGTACCCCAAGTTTCCAAAATAATGAAGAAATCTTTCCTTCAAAAAAAAAATAATGAAAATCAGCAAATTTTTTTCTCGCCTAAAAGTATCTCCCTCCTTAATTCAAAGACTTCGACTCCGCTTTATGGATTTTTTTGCCATGAAGATCGTGCCATGCCTCCGCCATTTTTAACCCTTCGAGTGCACACCTCCGCCGCCAACCTATAAGTGCATCTTGGGTCAATCTGACCCAAGGCGTTTTTCAAATCGTTGTATTCCGGTAAATATGCATTTTTTTGGTTTTTTTGTAGAGACGTTTTTTGTAGTAAAATATCCATATTTTATGGCCCTAAATTTATTTTTTAACCAAAACGAAAATTAAATGCCAAAACATTCGTTCAAAGTGGAACCCCGCGTTTTGCGATACAATCGGTGACAGAAAATGTTTGGGGTCAAAACGACCCAGTGTGCACTCGAAGGGTTAAACATCAACACAAAAATACCATGTAACAGCCAAAAGTAGTAATAAAACATACCTCAACTATAAAAAATGGTCATAAATTCTTTCCATGGAAAAAAAAATCATGAAAATCAGCCACTATTTTCTCGCCTAAAGGTTTATGGTTTTTTTTTTCAATTTATTTGATATACAAATACCTGTCTGTGTGTCGGTCCCTCTCACGACTCTGCGCAAAGCGTTTCCTCTCCGTGTAGAGAAACAATGGTGGAAAGCCGTACGGTTGTATATCGTGCGCGATGTGCGGCCACCAGCCCGACAAATACTTTTCCTTCCTATCCGTATCGTGTAACGAGCTGCAACGCGCGCGCTCATAGAACTTCACCGCGGGCGCTATGTAATACAAACCGCGCCCCCGTCGGCTCTACGAGTACACCGCGCTCATACAAGACAGCCAAGGCTATCGAGTGCATTCCGAAAGAGTAAGCCCCCCCCCCCCCCCCCCCCCGCCAACTCCGTACCCCCCTTTTCGCTACGCGAGAAACGTAACTGCATATCGATCGATGCCAACAAAAAAGGCGTAACTCGCACGAGCGAACAGGCGCCATACGCGCCCATTTGGCAATTCAGGAACCTGCGTCGTCAACGGTGTGTACGATTTTTACAATAGTACAGCGCGAGGACCGCGGGACTCTCGAAACTCTTGTCACTGCTGCTGAAACGATATAACTTTTTTTCTCTTTTTTTTCGCGGATTAAAAAATAAATTGCGGTGGGGAATATTCTTACGCAGGATTGTTTCATTTTTTTTTTTCATTGGGTCGTTGGTGTCGGCGGATCGGTATTTATGTTCTCTTCTTGTAATAAAAAAACAAACAAGAAAATAGTCGCGGAGCTGGGTATTGAGTTAGAAATTGGATTGGAATTCGAAGAATCTTTTTTTTTTTGTGAAAACTTGGACGCTTCAGCGTAAAAACAAAATTTAAGAGTGGAGTTTTTAAATAATTTAATATCGTGGAAGAGATATTTTTGAGTGCGTATATGGTTAAAGGCAGAATTGTTGTCTAGAGCGCTGGTTTAGAGGGGATTTTTGGGATGAAATAAGTAAAAAAAATACGTAAAAAAATTAATACACTTGTTCATTGCCCCTACAAGAATATATAGAAATTGAAAAAAAAAAAAAAAAAAATATATATATATATATATATATATATATATATATATATATATATATATATATATATATATATATAGAACGGTCAGACAAATAGGAAAAATTGATAATCAAAGTTTAGAGCATGCCATGATGTTGTAATTTTTTTTGCTTCATTTAGTACCAACATCACAACACTCATACAGATTAAGGATATGATGGGGGTTTTTTAGATTCATACAACGTTCACAAAACTGGCCGCCAACTGGGGGGTTTCCGTGCACCGTTGTAAACAAACGTACAAAAGTACATGTTAATTTATATTATATATATATATATATATATATATATAGTACGACGCATAAACGTATAAAAGTACATGATAATTTATATATATATATTTAAATAAAATATCATATACTTTTGGACGTTTGTTTACAACGGTGCACGGAAACCCCCTCAGTTGCCGGTCAGTATTGTGAACGTTGTACAAATTAAAAAAAAAACCCCATCATATCCTTAATCTGCATGAGTGTTGTGATGTTGGTACTAAATTCAGCAAAAAACAATTACAAAATCATGGCATGCTAAACTTTGATTATCAATTTTTCCTATTTGTCTGACCGTTCTACGAGTTACATATAAAATTGAACAAATGATTTCGACACAATTCAGCTACCAACGTTGAAAAGCAGTCTACTGAAGGTACATGCGAAATCTGAGCTGAATCGGCTAATTGCTTAAAGAGATATGCTTCCCGATTTAAAAAGCATAGATTTTAACTTCTATAGCTCGGTTTATTTTATGAGTATCATTAAACAGTTTTCACAGGCGTATTCAAAGAGGTCTGTTTAATAAAAAAATTAAATTGAAAAAAAAAATCAGTTTTCTAAACAATCTTAAAGAAAACTCAATTTTAAATTTTGAATTTTCCAAACTGCCTTATTGAAAACGGTTTATCGATATTCCCTGCTAGCTTCTGTCGTAATCATAATCGTCTGGGTCGCACGAACCCAAATCAACTTATTTTCTAAGTACCATCTTCGATAATTTTGATAACTTCGATTCTCCTTGAGGCGAGAAGCCTGAATTAAAAGGTCAAAAAAGTGTTTTCTCGGGAATTTTTTTTAGAAGGGAGAAAACAAGTGCTTCCAGTAAGCATTGAGGTATCTTTTCATGTATATTTGAAATGTATAAAAAAAATTCCAACATGAAACAAAAAAATGACTGCAGATTTATTAGCCTATTCCATGAGCGTCTTGCCACTGCAGTCCCCAATCGGCGGGAAAGATGCAGCTCGAAATTCTTGACTGAAGCAAAAAACTAATAAACTTTTCAATTGCCATACATTTTTCTTCTGGGTTAATTAAGAAAAAGCTGAAAAGAAATCGTCAAATTATAACTTTTTTCCGGTTTGAAAAAAAAGTGTTAAAAAACACTTTAACGTGCTATAAAAATTATTTATAAATACTTTTTCAACGTCTTTTTCAATTCACTTGAAAGAGATTTTCACACTGAAGAAAATAAACTTTGGTTTGATTCAATAGGTTGTTTAGTTTTTTTGCTATCACGCCCGCCAATTTGGGAAAATTGTGAAAATGAAAACTGGAGAAAACGCGCTTCAAAGTTTTCAATAGGAGGAAATATCAATGTCAAATATCAATCGCTTCTCTGCTTTTGGCCTTGTATCTTCGAAAATATGTACAATCGGCCTCTGTAACTTCGTAAATTTATTCTTGGATAGTTTATCTATCGATTTAAGCAATAAAAAGAACGATTTTTCGGACCTTCTAATTCAGGCTCCGGCCTTAATTAAGGAGTTTCAATAACACCAATCGTAATTCTCTGGAATTCCATAAAGCGCGTTTCAGTCGGGACGTCTTCTAGTATTTTTTTCGCACATTTTCTCTTTCCAATGCCAACTTTTATCGAATTCGTCAGAAGGGTCCTGCTAGAAAAAAAATGCACTCGTGGGAATGACTCGCCCCGTTTTTTTTCCATCGCAGCGTTGAAGTTTCCCCGGATAATGACATTTTTTGTTCGACATCGAGGTGCTCGATATTCCGAGGTGGAATTGTTTTTGTCCGCGAATTTGCCCTCTTCGTTGTACGGGGAGGCCCGCGCGTCCAATTTAAAAAAAAAACTCGACGTCGATCAGCCGTCGAATATTTCTCGCTCGTGGTTTACACATTGCTCGTCTGCGGCAACGCATTTTCAGTCTGATGATGAAAAAAAAAAACAGAGACAACAGCGAAAAAACAAAATTATCCGCATTGCGGAAAAGATGCGTTGCCAAGAAAATATCCGACGATTAAAATAAAAAAGGAGCACGCGTCCTTGGCAAATGAAGTACAAATTTTCGAAGTTTCCATGCAGTGCCAAGTTGCATGTACGCTTTTAATCTTCCGATTTCCGTGTTCTAAGATGTATATGTACTTGGATAATTCTAAAACGTTTTTCAAGATGGGCGGACAAATTGATAATATAATTTGGATAATTTAAAAAATTGATAATATAGTTCGGATAATTTTAAAAATCAATAATATAATTTGAATCATTTAAAAAATTAATAATATAATTTGGATAATTTAAAAAATTAATAATATAATTCGGATAATTTTAAAAATTGATAATACAATTTGGATAATTTGGATTTTTAAAAAGGTTTAAAATATAATAAATATTAATAAAAGGAAAAATTAGAGCGAATATAATTTTTTGTTTAACGCGTAACAATTATTTGCAAGCAAATTTGCTGCATCCACCGGAAGTATCATTCGCGTGGGATTAATATTAGTTTTCCTTGGCTGGGTTGAATTTTGTTCTTGCTTTCTACATCGCGAAGCACGGGACAATGCTCTTCTTATCCTCGAGTCTCGGGGATGCAACACCAAAAGCTTCTCTTTCACGACTCATGTATTACGACAACCAAGGCGAGCGCGATCGATCGTTTCAACGCCTGAGTCCTTGTCTCGACTATCCCTCAAGTTTCTATACATAGGCTTTGTATACATGTATATCCAGATACGTGTGTATACGCGTCTTCATTGTTCCTTCGGAGAGCTTGCACTCATCTCGTGCTCGCAGTTCTCTCCTTTTTCCTCGTCATTTTTCCGTTTTTCCAGGCTGGCTTTATCAACCGAGAGAGTAAGCTGGAGAAAGAGAGAAAAAAAAGAGAATAAAATATATTTGAAAGACCGTGGCATATTTTTGCGTTACGATGCTCCACGTAGATGTATCTAGGTTTTCATAAAAAATGCCAGTTCCTAGCGCAGCGTGGGAACGAAAAAATCTCGTCGAATGAGATCTGATATCGAAAAAACAAGGGATCATGGAAATATTTTAGATACGTGATTTAATGAGGAGACAATTTGTAATCTGTATCTGTATTAAGACTTTTCCTTTATTTTCGAACAATGTTTCTTCCACTTTTCATTTAAGGCAAACAACTTTAATTTCTAACGATTAATTACTCACGTTCAGCTGAAGGCAAATAACAATCTCAGTAGTGGCTTGATTGGGATGATGTTGAAGTTTGCATCGTCAGAATGCAATGACAATGAATTCTTTTCAATTAAATTTTGTTTATAGTCAATTTTTTAAATTTTTATCTTTATTCAAAACCATTATTTTGCGATGTGAGGTCGTGAGTCTCTAATAAGAATACGTAAAAAAATCCAGTCATTTTCACAGCCCATATAGGGGAAAAAATGAATTAATAGTAATAAAAAAGAATTAACTTTCATTGCAATCTGACGATGCGAACTTTAACATCATCCCAATCAAGCTACTACTGAGATTCTTGAGTGCCGATGCTGTTTAAAATAATAAATCGTTAAAAATAAAGATTCACGACCTCAATTGGAGTTCAAAGGACTGAATGTCCCCAAAAAATGACGTTGAGATTTGCATCGTTGGAATGGAACGATTTTTTCTTTATTATTTATTTTTTAATTTTTATCTTTATCCAAAACCTTTATTTTGTCAATTGAGGTAATCAGACTCTAAAAACTAAGTAAAAAGATTTGAGTGATTTCGCAGCTCATCATGACCACTAAAAATCAATTAATAGTAATTAAGGCGTTACCCCCACTTGTAGCGCAAAAAAAGGCCTTTTTCATGAATTTTTTTAAAGAAAACTACAAAACTTTTTTAATCGATCAATATACCATCTTAAAGAACACATCTTAAAGAACTTTCAGTAATTTTTTTATTGAAAAATATTACATTGTTTAGTGGCAAATGGCCGTCAATGAAATAATGTTTTTATGTACACGGTTTGCGGTGACCAACATTGCGGCGAAGTGGATCATCTGAAAAAAAAATGCGGATGGATTTAGTCAAATATAAGTATAAACTAGTCTTTAATCGAAGGATTTTAAAAATATTCATTTTTCACAAAATGGCGGACAGTCAAAGTTAATGGTTCGATTTTAACGAAAAAAAACGGCCGTTTTTTTACTAAAAACGGCCATTTTTTCTCGAAAAAAAAAATCGAACGATTAAAGACTACATTTTTATGTATTAAATAAGCCTGCAAAATTTCAAGAAGATCGATTCATTAGTGTTCGAGTAATCTTGGTCACCGACTTCAGAAATGCCATTTTGAGAAAAACGCGTTTAAAGTTTCTCTTTCAACGCTCTTTCAACGCGGATTCTTCTCTTTCAACGCTCATATCTCAGCCAATTTTGTTCGCATCGACTTGAAATTTTCAGGACATATTCTCAGATACTTATACTTCAAAAAATGCAATAAAAAAATCGATTTTTTCAAAATCCCAAGTGGGGGTAACCCCTTAAGAAGAATTAACTTTCATTGCTTTCTAACGATGCAAACTTCACCACCTCAATGAAGCCACTACTGAGATTGTTGTTTTCCTAAAATTAAAAGTGAGATGCTGGTAAAAAAATTAACGCTTAAAAATGAAAGTTGTTTAACTTCAACCATAGACTTCGACACAGCAGGCAGATTCAAGGGTTAAACAATTGAATCTGCCTGTTACGTTCAAGTCTATGGTAACATTCTTATCTGTAAATATACTTGTATGTCGGCGACCATTTTATTCGTGGCAAGTTTCACATTGTACATATGTGTGTGAGTGTGTATAGCTAACTGAAGAGTAAAAAGCTTTTTTCATTGTTCCAAGAGAACTAAAAACTTTTTCAATATATGCCTGACCGAGTTACGTATATTTGCGAAAGCTCTCCGAGTTCTTTCCGATCTTGTTTCTACACCGCATCTCATTTTGATACGTTTTTTTTTGTAACGCGTCTCCTCACGAGAGCAAAGTACTCGCTCCGTAGTATTGACCATGGCACAGCACACTCGAGTCAACTGGTAATATTGCGGTTACTCCGCTAAACTTTCTCATACTGTTTCATTTAAAATTGCAAAAGCCTCGCAAGTTTCATATTAATTGAACAAAGTTTGATCCTCGCGTGGGAATAAGTTTTCGAAGGGTTCTGACACATGATACACGGCATTAACTGTAACGAGGTCAATCCCGAGGATCATTACCAGGAATGAATATTTATTTTTTTAAAATAAAACGTAGAATTTAAATACAGATCGTTTCTTCTTTTCTGCTAATAAACGAGTACTCGATAGAGCACTGCAGAATGCGTTCGATGAAAGCGGAAAATTATCGGCACACACGTATACCGATGCATCAGTGTGGAACGCAGTTTTCTTTTTTGCCATGAGGACAGAGAAAAAACGCATCCAGTTTTTTTTATTCGCGTACAGTGTACCGAGGGGCAGGGGGGGGGGGGGGTTAGATTGTGTCGGGACGTAAGTGCCCAGACGTCTATAAGCTCCGGTGCAGCGGTACATACTCCCTTTGCGTTTTCTAGATCAAAGGAAGCTGCAACATGGTGCATTTTTCACAAAACTCGATAACACACGCATCCACACATGGATGATCGTGTTTTTGGTGAGTAACCGTAAGTCTATTAGGACGTTGAATAAGTTCTCGCTGTTTTCCAACAGATGGCGTTAACAGAATGGCGTGCGTGTAGTTTAAGATGGTGACGCATCTATAAAGAAGTACCGTAAAATGGGGTAACTTTGACGAGGTTTTGGAAGTTTTTGGTAGGTAACCTGTTTTTAACATCGTACATTCCAACTTTTTTGCTCCAACAGAACAATGTGTCCTTTGGCTATCTAATGTATAAGAAAGTCAAGCCGCACCACCCAACCACAATTTTATATATAGTTTTTTTAAGTGTCAAAGTGACCTCGAGTGTGGGGTTTCTTTGACCAGGTATTGAAATGCAACTCATGTCAAAGATTGAGGGTTACTTTGACATCGTTTTGATGAAAAAAAAATTAATACTTTATACATTATACATGAAGTTAAATGAAAACAACGATTTTTTACATTTAAATTGTAATTTTTATTAAGGAAACATTTTACGTAAAAATATCAAGTACCTAGGGTACTATTATCGGCACTTAATTAGTCTTATAATCATCATTGAGATCAAAATCAACTTTAGCAACATCATAATAAACTCGAAGAACAAATTTTTCACAAAACTCGATAACACACACACTTACACATGGATGATCGTGATTTCGTGAGTAACCGTAAATGTATTGGGATGTTGAATAAGTTCTCGCTGTTTGTGTAATTTAATATGGTGACGCATCTGTAAAGAAGTACCGTAAAATGGGGTTACTTTGAACAGGTTTTGAAAGTTTTTTGTAGGTAACTTGTTTTTAACATTTCACCTTTTTTGCTCCAATAAAACAATGTGTCCTTTGGCTATCTAATGTATAAGAAAGTTAACCCCTACTACCCACCCACAATTTTATATATAGTTTTTTTTAAGTGTCAAAGTAACCTCGAGTGTGGGGTCTCTTTGACCAGGCATTAAAATGCAACTTATGTCGAAGATTAAGCGTTACTTTGACATCGTTTTGATAAACAAATTAATACTTTATACATTATAAATGTAATTAAATGAAAAACGATTTTTTACGATCAAATTATCATCTTTATTGAGGAAACATTTTACACAAAAATATCAAGTACCTAGGGTACTATTACAGGCTTAATCAGTCTTGTAATTATCATTGAGATTAAAATGAGCTTGAGCAACATTACAATCAACTTTAGCAGCATTATAATAAACTTGAACAACAAATTTGAGCAACAATAGAAAATAAGTTAAAAAGCGCACACATCTAAACCGTATTTGGGCGCTCGATTAGATCGGCCCCAAAAAATGTCAAAGTTACCCTTGATGTCAATCTAACCCCGTTTTACGGTACTATAAGCAAGCTTGAAATACAGTGTATGCCATTTCGCCAAAGTGTAAACAACTTTTTTTTCATAGTGTTGAACATGTGAAATTTCGTGCCAAAAAAGAGTATTTGCGGGGAATTTCACTGGGCTACTTTATCTTTAAAAATCCGCACTTGAAGCACACAGAATCCTTGTTGAGACTTACGACCATGCTCTGTCGGAAACAACATACAAAGATTGGTTTAAGCGCTTAAAAAATAATGATTTTGATGGGTCACTCGCTAGCTGAACTTGCACAATCATTAGGAATTGATCACACAACAGTTTCGAAACGTTTGAAAGCATTAGGTACGGTTTTTTACAATAAAGCATTCATTTTCACGGAAGAACAGCGATAACTTATTCAACATCCCAGTACAATGTCAGCCGTACTTCTTACGAGACAGGTCCACAGGTAGTCGACTGATGCAAGAGAGAAGATGGATCGGACAGCGAAGGGTGTCCTACATTCGTCGACTCGAAAAATTGGCCAACTCCGAAACTTCAACGTTCTTCAAGGTTGCCACAGATTTGGGGTTTGTTTCTTTCCCTTGACCACAGCTTCTTTTGAGGTTTGGCCAGTTGGCACGCATTCTTATTACTCGATAGATTTATTGCGATCAACGGAAAATGATATGAGCGGCGCCAACTCACCAACGAATGTTTCGACGCAACGCGCTAAAAAATTGCAGTACACATGTCTTGCTAAGAGCAAAAACGGCTGTGCCAAGTAGCGTGTCCTTCGAAGACACGCTTTTCCTGCATTGTTCCAATCGATCGTCCTTCCGTTTCAGAGTACGCATTTCTACAATATATGCAATTTCCGTATCGAAGGTCTTACAAGGAAAGGTTGCGAGGTCGATCTCTCCGATTTCGATGAAATTTGGCATGCTTGTAAAATGGGTAAAAATAGGTGACACGTTTTTTTTTATCGCTGCGGAACCCGATTTATAAGGGTTGAAATGCACCCTCGAAAATTGGGGTGTTTTTTGTTTTTCATCGATAACGTTTTAATAGTACGAGATATTAAAACATTTCAAATTACAACACTTTATTTTTTCGTGTATTATACATTGGAAATGAGAACGATAACGTTATCAACGAAAAACGAAAAAAACCGCTATTTTCGAGGGTGCGTTTTACCCCTTAAATAGAGGGGTCCGGAGATATAAAAAAATACGTGTTGCCTATTTTTACCCATTCTACAAGAATGACAAATTTCATCGAAATCGGAGAGGTCGACCTCGCAACCTTTCTGACCTCACGGGCCTCCAGGCGATTCGTAGATGTGTGCATGTGCGTGCGTGTGCGTGTGTGTGTGTGTGTCATTTCCATTTATCCTTTCATTGTTTTCGGAATCCTAAAGTTGGCTTAAAATGCTGATCACTCGGGTCGTTTTTATCACTTTTCCTGATAGCCTCAACGATACTTGACAATCGTTTCGAGGCTTTCCATTTCAGCAGCGTTGTTCTCGGTCTTTGTCTCTTTTTCCCTTCTCCCACTCTCTGATACTGTCTCAAATTAGTCGGGCAAGTTTCTCTGTAGGCGATATACATACGCAGCTACGCCCCGGTCACCCTAATGAAGCTCCAACGAAGCCAAAGGCACATCAGAGCCCGTACAACGTATAGATATACGAAGGATCGAGGACATGCAACCGAGAGATACGACATGTAAGCCTGCATACATATATAGACAAAGGCGAGTCGGCTTTGAACCTTTTGGAGGAACGACCTATAGATACAGACGTACCATTGTATGAGGCCGGACAAAAAAGGACATTCATTGCACCTTGGTGTACCGTGTTTCGTAGCTGAACCTTGGCCCCGCTCTTTGCCGTAACGGAGATAACTAATGAATTACTACGTTTGTCAATGGCGGAGGGACGTTCATACGATGCGCGTAAGACCGACGACCTGTACCGCGCGCACCGTTATGTTTATCACTTAGGAGGGCAAATCCCTTTTGTCACCCGAAAATGAGTCGCTTTTCATGTAATTTTTTAAAGGTGATAAAAGAATCGCATCATTTAAAAAATTTTGACATTATCTTATTACAACTTTCAAGTGTAAATTTTTTTTGTTAACAAAACAAAACGGCGGCGTTATAAGGTACTCCTTTAGGCGTTTCTGAAAAACTGTTCACGTTATAGTTCAAAAAGTTATTCATCGATCTGGCGGAAATTTTGGGAGGTTTCTCACTATAACATTATTGAAAGGACATACCTATAAAAAGATTTAAAAAGTATAAAAATAAAAATTAAATAGGCTTTGTAATTAAATTTTCATATTTTTGACCATTTTCTCGACAATTTTTACCCCAAAAAAGTACTTTATCTACGCAATAACCTTTAGGTATATCCGTCCAATAATGTTATAGTGAGAAACCTCCCAAAATTTCAACTAGATCGATCAATAACTTTTTGAGCTATAAGGAGCAGTTCTTCACGAGAAAAACAACCCCTCAAAGGAAAGCGCGTGTCACCGCCTATTTTTTTTTTAAAGATTATCCTGTACTGGATATTTCATCGCTTCACATAAGAAGAATTTTGGTTTTTGTTTCATTCAGACGGTGGGCCGCTTATGGGTAAAACTGCAAATCCACCCCTCGATACACCTCTCTTTCAAGGGTGGTTTCCCCCCTTAAAACTGTTTTTCCGCAGATAAAAAAAAACGTGCTTAATAGTTTCCAATGCTTTATCACATATATGAGTTTCAACCAAATAGACGGCGAACACTCAAGTGATGTTCCTTGTCAGTACATCATGATAACTTCGTCATCAGTGTCACAATACTCCCTACATGTATGTTATCTCACTATAGGCGTCTCCCTAGGCTAAAAAGTGTTTTTTTTTCAATTGTAAATTTTAGTCAAACGGTGTAGATGATCGATTTAAAATTTGGAGGGTGCATTCAGTATATGACAAAGAATTTACTGTATAAATTTGAGTCAAATGGTAACATTTCGTCAATTGTCCCGAAACTCTTCAATTAATTGTGTCGTTTGGTCGAAATGAGGGTTTAAAATTTTGAAGTGGTCGGAGTGTAATACATGGCCTTAACGCGGTCCTCTAGTCTCTCGGCTGTTTTTTTACGGCTTTTTCAATATTTTTTTACGGGCAAAGCATCGAAATAATCAATCTCATTGTTTTTGCATAATCTTTATTAACATTTAAATAAGCTTTACAAATTTTTTGAAGTCAAAATATATAATAGAATAAACGTTATAGTGGCCGATAGCAAGACATCAAGTAAAAGAGGTGCTTGACGGTGACCAAGACTGCGGCTGTTCTGCTTATCTGAAATCAAAAAACCAAACGGCATTTTAATCTTCATATTTAAGACTAGCGATTGAACTAGAGTGAATTCTAAATTACAAAAATTGACTTTTTTATACACTTTTGAAAATTACATTCTATTTTTTACTCATTTTTTCTTAAGTTTTTCGCTCGTACAAAAAAAACTATCGAAGCAATCATGATAATCCTAGTTCAATCGCTGGCTTATAACATATTAAAGATGCTGTATAAATTTGAACAAGATCGGTGCAGTAGTTTCTGAAATATCGTGGTCGCCGTTTCGAAAAATGGTGTTTCGAAAAAAACGCGTTTGAAAGTTCGCGCTCCCGGCGCGCGCTCCGTATACCTGCTCCGTTACAGGGCCGTAACTTGTGAACCACTTCGAATATCGAAAAATCCTTTGGCACACATTTTCTACACATGTTGTAGATGTGATTTATGAAGAAAAAAAATCGATTTTTTCGACCCGAGAAACTAGAGGACCGCCTTAAGACAAGCATCGACACAACAGAAGTTACGTTAGAATAGCGAAGTGCGGGTAGGGAGTGTTAGGGAAGAGTCATAAGTAAAAAGCCGCAAGGGTATACGTTGGAACTCAGGAAACGTATGCACGCACTTGTTTTACGTGCTCGAAGATTACGAATGTGGCCTGGATTTTAACGGTGCCCGAGAGCATCATCGGTAAAGGAAAAGACCTCTCCGGTACTCTTGTTACTTGCTTGTTCCTTCTTTCGTTTTGCAGTCTCGTGCGCCAACAAAGACTTTTACCCTTTGTTCCGTGCGAGTTTCTTGAACACAGGTGCCGCACGCCATTCCTGATTACTCTCGTCTCTTATTGTGCGCGTGTGTGGATATATATATATATTGCTTGCATCTTTCATAGTTGCTTACTCACTCGAGGGTGAAACACGCCATCGGAATCATCACTTTCTGCCGTTCTCATTGATCCAGGTGTGTGTTTCATTCCCAGTCCTTTCTGTGGGTGGTGGTCGGTAGCCCAGAAATAAAACACTCGAGTTCGAAGACTCATCCGATACAAATCGATATTACAAAATCTCATCTTCATCCAGTCGGCAGGGTATTGAAAGGATAATTAATGCAATAAACAATGTGAATAATCATTTGAATTATGACGCTACTTAAGTAATGAGAATAATGATAATAGAGTCAGTGTGTGGCCTCGGTGATCTGCCACGCAAGTAACGTTGGCCTGAGCCAATACTTGGATAGGTGACCCACTACTGATTGAAGTGAACGGCGTTAAAGCCTGGGAGAGCTTGCGGACGAATACCAAAATATTAATACGTAGATCTGGGACTCACGGTAATAATAATAGGTTGTAATAAAAATAAAACAATAATGGACTCCGAAAATATTTCTTTTATCACGTCTTTGAGTGAGTATTCGGAGTACCCATTGTGCAGAGGTGGTACTTTTTGAAAACGTTTCAATATGCGTATCCTCGTTAGCATCGTTATCTACGATTTTCTCGATGTCTCCATCTTGGTGGGCACAACTTTTCATTGATGACCCGATGACAATTATCTGTGATTCTTTTTGGCGGGATTACAGATCGATAGAAATGTTGCATGTGGAGAATAGGAGTTCTTTTCGTCTCAGATTCATGCAGACTGAGCAGCTGGTCTGATCTCTTGTCCGAGGCATGCGAACATGTGATTATTGTAGTTTCGTTCACGCATGCACGACAGTATGAAAATTTGTTCCTAAAAATGAAACGTGCCACGTTGGACGAGGGCGATTACGGTTGGCAGTTTAATAGCACGAACATTAATGTTTTTACGATCGGTGAAGAAGAATGAGAGAGGAGAGAGAGAGAGAGAGAGAGAGAGAGAGAGAGAGAGAGAGAGAGAGAGAGAGAGAGGAAAGAGGGATGCATTGCAACCGAGAATTTGAGTGAAAAAGCACGGACGAATGAGCGAAGTGAATCTTCTCGGCTCAACGTTCCGGGGCCATATGTAGGACCTTCCAGGCCGAATCCACTAAACCCTTGTCATCTTTTCGTCTGACAACAGTCTTCCGTAATCAAAAGGAAATCATCCACGACTTTATGATTATTAAGGGAACAGTAACGGGTATAAAATCATGTGCGAATTTAACAATTTTTTTCGTATGAAAACGTGATTCACTTATAAAATTAATTAGACATCTATTTAGTATGAGTACCAAGCTGTTCGATTTTTTTCCACATACAAAATGGCTGACTACTAATATTTTCTTTTATTATCTTTTTTTTGTAGGTGCTCCGCGGCGTGACATTTAGCATCCACAATCTTTTACCTAGAACAAAGAACAAAAATTCTCGTTAATCTAGATTAGAATACCTAGAGAAGTACGTACGGAATTTAAAAAATATTGTTTTATTCAAAAGTTGTAGGTATTCGAACGTAAGAAATGAATTTTCAGTGAAAAATTTCGTTATAACTGCTCATAAACTGCTCATAGAATGAAAAGTTTTCGATTAATCAGAAATTACGTACGTACTTCTCTGTGAAATGTAATTAGGAACGTACCTTGCAAATTTGAAGTAAATCGAGTGAAAATTGTTGAAGTTATTTGTCACGCCAATTGGAAAAAAGCTGGTTCGAGAAGTTTCGAGTAGTCGGCCATTTTCTACGTCGAAAAAAAAAATTCCAACAGCTTGATATTCATACTAAATAGATGTGTAATTATTTTTATGATTGAAACACTTTTTCATACGAAAAAAAATTGTTAAATTCGCACATAATTTTAAACTCGTTACTGCCGCCTAACCGCTTTAAAAAATCAAGACTATTTTGCAATTTCACTAAAGTAAAGGATTCTCCTTATGTGTGACAACTTTCGTTTTTTTTACACCTCAGAACACACGACTACTCTATCATAGGAAAATTGAAGTTCTCGACCCTATTATAGGGCTTATGAATGTAATCGACGCGAAATTCAGATCGATTATCTTTTTCATACGACCGATGTTTTTTTTTTTAAATGCCTTCGACGCGCAATTACACATCGCAACATGAGGGTGAAATAAATTAATACAAATTCATCGTCATTCTTATTTGACTTGGAATAGCCTGTATATGTGACCATATATATATATATATATATATATATATATATATATATATATATATATATGTATTTACGTGTGAACGCATAGATATAGAGGTATGCAATATATATATTCATATAATAGAGTAGACGCCAGTGAGCAGAAAAGATACGATAATATATATATATATATATATATATATATATATATATATATATATATTTAGATGGGAGCTAGCGCAAAACAGGGGCTGCGATACAATCTGCCTATATATCTTAACGCTGGAGATAATGAAAGCACGCTTCGGTAATTTTTGCAACAGATTCACGACGTTACTGCGTGGCTAAAAGCTCGCTGTTCGAGAATGCAGATTTTTCCATCACCATTAGAGTTTGAAATCGCCAGCAATGACGTAAAACGAGGAGAGAATCGAAATCTTTATTTATGCATTAATTATTCGGAACTATGTGGTGGCGAGAAAAAAAAAGATATATTTTTTATACGAGATTCGTAAGATCGATTGACGATTGAACAGACAAAATATTCTGGAGACATGATGTTGAAGTTTAGATCGTTGGAACGCAACGCAAGTCAATTTTGCTTCCGTTGCTCACATTTTTTTCGCCCATTCAAAGGAGGACATCACTGTGACGGACCGAAAAAAGTGGTTTTTCGGTTTTTTTTTCTGTCTACTAGAGTCCTTATTTGAGATTTTGAAAAAGGTATGTTATTAAGCACACATTGAACTTATTCGGTGTAAATTTTTATTGAAAAAATTTAAAAACTCACAAATATAAACAAAACTCACAAATTTTGTTAAAAAAAAAGTATAATTTTGGCGAAAATTGTACTTATTTTCGGGGGCTTAAAAAATACTAAATTGAAAAAATACGGCTACGTAAAACGGTAGCTACTGCAATTATGGAACTTTTGGATTATTGAAATTGAAAATCGGAAACTTATAGCTAGAGTTATGATTTCGGCCAGGTCGAGAATCGTCGTTTCGAGGTAACCGCGATTGAAAGTTTTAGTATACATAAACCATTGCGTTACCTGCTCTCACTAAATCGTCTGTACCTTGGTCAATTTTAAATATTTCAACTCGAAATCTTCACATATTCTTGAACATGTATACTAAAAAATGCAAAAATCGAATTTCTTGACCCGTCACATTGGCGTTCCGTCTTAAGGTACGAAAATCACTCAAACGGTTTTTCTTATCCTCATCAGAGATCCACGATCCCAATCTGTAGAAAACACTGAATTCTCATAAAGATTAGGAAATAAAAAAAAATTAAGCCGAACTTTTGTTGCATTCCGACGATGCAAACGCCATCTAGAAAATATGATTTCGTTGTTGGAGGCAGCACCAGAAATCCGTGCTCACATTACCGGTCTTTCGATTCTTAAAATCTCACGATACATTTATATATTGCAGAAAAAATATTACTCGGTCTGACAGAATCCATCATTAAGGGGTGCCAATGAATTATTTATTGAAGCAATCGGAGTTTTAGGGAATATCGAAGAAATGTTTATTCCATCAAGCCACCGAATACTCCAAATAATCAAATATCCGTGTTTCATCACAATATTACGTTGGCTGCTCTTGATGAACAATCGCTTCGACCCATGTGATTTTTTTCTCTGCACACTGACAAGGAACATCTCTCAGGTGACACCCTTCGATTTTGTTGAAATTTGGATATGTTATAAAGCACCGAAAAGTAAGCGATACGTATTTTTTTATCGGCGGAAAAACGGTTTTGCGGGCTGAAACGCACCCTCAAAAATGAGGATGTTTTTCGTTTTTCGTCGATAACGTTTTAACGGTACGAGATATTAAAAAATTTCAAATTGCAACAATGTTTATTTTTTTGTGCACTATACATTAGAGATGAGAAAGATAACGTTATCGACGAAAAAAGAAAATACACCCCTATTTTCGAGGGTTTCTTTCACCCCTTAAAACTGTTTTTCCGCCGATAAAAAAAAATACGTATCGCTTACTTTTCGGTGCTTTATAACATATCCAAATTTCAACAAAATCGAAGGGTGTCACCCGAGGGACGTTCCTTGTGAGAAAAAAGTCCATGGTATTTACAACAAACGCCCATGGTGAAAGAGAGGATAGTAAAATTCGTTATAGTTTATTGCCACCGCAATCATAATATGGTTCACACGACTATAAGCGAAATGTATACCTAAACATGCGATTTGGGTGGCGTGCCTGATTATTATTCCCAAAATGATTATTCACTATTGTAAAAGGCTTGACAATATAGATATGGTTAATTCAGTGCTATAACAAAACCGGCGTACACATACCAATGTTGTATACTGTACGTTCAGTTTTGTTTAGTCAAACTTTTACTATTCTTTTCGAGTTTGTACAATTCATATGGTTAACATTAACGTTTCTCGAGTATAATTTGTTAGAAGACCTTATGAAAAGTGGCTATACGCAAAAAATTAGGGTAAGGTTTACTTATAGCGAATACGTAAATCATTTGCAGTTCGAGCAACCGCAGCTTAATAGTTTTGAGAACTACGCATGTCTCACAAACTGTTACATAGTATGTTTATTGCATTGCAAAAATAGGATATCAGTTCAACACTTATTCTTGTAGTTCACCTTCTGTTGTTGCAGGACACACATTACTATGCATTTAGCACATCGTATCATATAATATGGTATAAATCACTGGTATATGGTACAAAACTATTGCGAAATGCCAAAAGTGCATTCAAACAGTGACTTATATTATAAAAAAAAGGTATGTGCAAAATTTCACGTGGATCGCAGGTAACAGCTATTCGGAAGTACAGCCTGAATTACTTTTGTCTCTTATGCCATATCTGTGCTAAAGATGCCAAAAGTACTCGGCAGCGTAGTGGCAGCGTGCGTGGGATAGGCAGAAGGTAGTCAGTTAGGTTCTAGGTTCGATTCCGGTTAGGCGAAATATTTTCTTCGGAATAAATCATTGCAGGAGGTCAGCGAATGGCGAATTGTAGTAAAAAATCATCGAGGTAGAACTATCAGTTGCGTATTTTATTTTATTTCCGATTTATGAAATATTCCATGCATTTAGTAGACGGACATTGATGCCTTGTACCAACACTTGAATAACACACCAATTACGCATTATATAGCAGGTCGTATCTTAAATGGTACAAACTAGTATAAACGTCGTCGCAAATCACAGGCAACATTTTAAATCAATGTATATATATATTTCAGTTCACTATAAGAATCTTGAGTAAGTTCATTTTTAATAGCATCAGGGAATATCCATTTGATGAAAACCTACTAAATTACATAGCATTGAAGAATAAACGTATGTTTGTAAGATTGGTGGTTACCCTTAAGGCGGGATATACATTTACAACGATAAAAAAAACGATTTTTTTTTCTTCAAACGATAGAATTATAAATGTAGAATATTTTCCCAAAGTCTCAAAACAAAATTCGAAAAACTTCAAACGTTACAGCCCGTCAACGCTGTGCCTCACCGCTCGGATTCGGAGCCGGCATGAACTTCAAACGCGTTTTTCTCAAAACTGCATTATCGCAATTGGCGTGCAGAATTACTCAAATATTATTAAGCCGATTGAGTTGAAACTTGGTAGAAATATTGATAATATCGGTACCTTCTACTTGACGAGAATTGTTTTCGAAAAATTGAATAAAAAACCGACTTTTTTAACGCGTTACCCCCACTTGTAGCGCAAAAAAGGCCTTTTTCATGAGTTTTTTAAAAGAAAACTACAAAACTTTTTTAATCGATCAATATACCATCTTAAAGAACACATCTTGAAGAACGTTCAGTAATTTTTTTATTGAAAAATATTACATTGTTTAGTGGCAAATGGCCGTCAATGAAATAATGTTTTTATATACACGGTTTGCGGTGACCAACATTGCGGCGAAGTGGATCATCTGAAAAAAAATGCGGATGGATTTAGTCAAATATAAGTATAAACTAGTCTTTAATCGAAGGATTTTAAAAAATATTCATTTTTCACAAAATGGCGGACAGTCAAAGTTAATGGTTCGATTTTAACGAAAAAAAACGGCCGTTTTTTGGCTATAAAAAGGGCATTTTTTTCGAAAAAAAAAAATCGAACGATTAAAGACTACATTTTAATGTATTAAATAAGCCTGCAAAATTTCAAGAAGGTCGGTTCGTTAGTGTTCGAGTAATCTTGGTCACCGACTTCAGAAATGCCATTTTGAGAAAAACGCGTTTGAAGTTTCTCTTTCAACGCGGATTCTTCTCTTTCAACGCTCATATCTCAGTCAATTTTGTTGGAATCGACTTGAAATTTTCAGGATATATTCTCAGATACTTATACTTCAAAAAAATGCAATAAAAAAAATCGATTTTTTCAAAATCGCAAGTGGCGGTAACCCCTCAATCCACATTTTAGAGAAATGTTGCGTGAAATGTTGATTTATTTTTGTAAATGCGTGCCATTTTCTTAAATTTGCATTTTCTTCATTTTAATTACCGTCACATAGGAACTATACATGTTCTAACTGAAAAAATTTTTGAACTTTTTTGCAAATCAAAGTCTACGGGAAGCTAGACTGCACGCCGATTTGCAACTCCCGCGGCGACCTCGCTGTAACACTCTGCCACAGCTCCGTCATTTTAACGATGAATTAATTTTAAAAATGCTTTTGTATACTTAAATTCACTATTAAAGTATACCTAAAGTTTGATAATTGTAGAATAATTATTTCTTAGTTTAAAAAATCCCTCATTATTGGTTATTTTTTTCCTGTCTAGATGTATCTCCCCCCTCAACACATGTGCATAATTAATCCAACTGCTAAAATATTAATAAGCAGTACGATACTTTTGGCAGTAACTATGCCCATAAAATATTATTGTTCCCTCAGCGAAGTATAAAAAATAGTTAAAACATGGTTGAGAACACCACTCATTTATCTCAGTGGCTGCAGTTATTCGCGATTCCGAAAAAAATGATCCACGCAAATTGTGCGATAAGATCGCAAAGAACGAAAGTACGAAGATTTTCCGAAGGAATTCATTCCAGTTAACGGAGACTTTGTCCTTAGAGTGCCATATTTCAGGTGTTTACATTTTATTTTTTTTAAAGGAAACGAGTAAAGCTTTTTGAGTGCGGTTTTTTTCTTGCTTTTATTCGTGATATACAGAACGTTAAAAAAAATTTTTTTTGAAAAAAAAACCAAAATGGCGGCCGTTGCAGCTCCGCGAAAACAGGTCCTCAAATCGCGGGAGGTAAACGGCTGACATCACTGCCCCCTCTTCGTTGATCTGAAACACAAATTCAAAGCATATTATCAATCTGTGACCCTTTGGTCATGGAATGACGGATGGGTTTTTCGTTTAGTACAAATTTCGAAAAATGGCGGCAATTAAAAAAAAATCGAATTTTCGCGTTTTTTTCGCATAAAAAGATAAATAATAAATGCAAAAATGTATCTATCGAAAAAACGATCCGTCATTCCGTGAAGACATATTTTCTGAGTATGCTCTCCAAATTTCAGGTCGATATGTTAATTACAGCGGTCCGGAGAATGTCAGCCATTTTTAAAAACGTGTTTTCGAGAAAAACGCGTTTAAAGTTTTGTAATGTGTTTACACAAATGTGTTTATAATTACCGCTAATCGGCAATGCCTGGTCCATAGAGGCATCCCTCCTCTTCTTCTAGCTGCTCATGTTGAGCCGCTAACATCTCCCGCCGATTTCAAGGACAAAGTCTCCCTTAAGTTTTGATACGATCCGATAATTGCGGAACTCGATGCATAATCAGTGGCGCGTAAAACAATGTTGTTTTCTCGACGATACGTGCAGTCGTGTTTTTTGGTCCTTGTCAGCTCGTAAAGCTACGTTTTATGGGTGGTCAGGTACAGCCGTGTCTTTTGTTCTTCTCTCTTACCTGTTTCTTCGTTGGTGACTTGCATGGAAAGGTAATTTGGGGGATTTTGCGAGATTACACGCGTTCGCTATAACAGTGGCGTTATATGGTCTCGTGGAAAACTTGTTAAAGGGATCGCTCGGTAATTGCGCGAGCTATATAGACGTGTCGTTTAAAAATGAGAGTCACGTGAACGGTTCTCGCGCTGAGTTTTCTCGCCGCCGGGCAATCTCTCACGTGCAGCGCAAGCCTTTCCCTCGTCAACGTGGCGCACTGACGGGACTTTCTATCAGTTCGCTGTGTACACGAAACTGCAACTTCTTGCGATTAATCTAACGACTCTATGTACGTGAAAGAACTCCGATAATCGCGCACGAAAATAGGCAACTCGTTTCTCGGCAAAAACGAAAACATTTTTTTTTTCAATTCATTTCTCGTTCTTCGCTTGCTTTATAATTTTGCGTAGCTTTGATTATTGGAAGGAAGCAACCGATAGGGTGTGTACCGGTACTCGTTAATGGCGTACTCCGGTATCGGGATGATTGGCTTTCTGCGATGCATTCGCATTTCGAAACCTCATCAAGCTGAATGCAAACAGCGAAGGGTAACGAGAAAACTCGTGGTTTGCGATTTAATTTACTGTAATTATGGTTTGTGATTATTTTCGTGGAAGGCTGAAGAATATTTGTTATTTACGTTACGGGGTGCGGTTTAAGTTTGCACAACTAGAAAGTAGTTTGTGCACCTTCTTCGTAAATAACATTTTTTTTATCCGCCATGTTGGATCTGTTCAATCTGTACGGGGTTTTTCTGTGATGTTGAAGTTTGCATCGCTGGAGTGCAACGAAAGATCATTTTTATTCTATTGCTCACGCTATTTTCGCCGATTTAGGGTACGAAAATCACTCAAACGGTCTTTTTTTAAATAGGTTTTTTTATAGGTTGAATATTATAGATATTGATATAAAAGTTGTTACACTTAATAAATACACTTTCGAAATACGTTTAATTTTTTTATTTATTTATTTAAGTCACCATTTATAGACGAAAATTAGTAGTTAAAAAAATGTCTTAAAAAAATTGTAGGTCTGCGCTGTTGATGAAATCTCGGAGACGGACCATCGGAAACAAAAAAATCAAACGGTTTTAGATTCAGTATGTTAATGGCTATAGTGCATATCATACGATTTTTGATATATGCAAAAATAATAAGATGGCGGATATTTTTCGAAAACACTTGTTTTTTTCACCGTTTTTGGCAACGAAAAAATAGTAAATGTCAAAATTTAGTAAAAATCCTCGATATGCGGTATAGCTATAGTTGTCAAGAATATGTGGTTTAAATTTGATAAGGATTGGTTCAGTAGTTTCGAAGATTTTATCAACAAGCCGTCGAAAAACGTTGCATCGAGAAAAACGCGTTTAAAGTTTGTTTGGGTTACATGAATACATAAAGAAAAAATTTTACGTATCTCGAAAGTCTATTTATTAAATGTAACAACTTTTACATCAATATCTATAATATAAACCTATTTTAAAAATCATGAAAATAACCCTTTTTAGCCTCTAAAGACAGAATTAAAGATTGTAATAAAGATGAAGAATTGAAAAAATTTAAAAAATCTTTCGTTGCATTCCAACAATGCATTGCATTGCATTCGTTGCATTGAATCCAAACTTCAACGTCGTGTTTTTACGCGCCCGCTTTATTCGAAGATTTCCCATGATGTTGAAATGGGCATCATTGTAACGCAACGGAAATTCATTTCTTTCAAATCAATTTTTTTTCTGGTCCATTCAGGCTATGACAATCACCCCTTCATTTTTGTGGATCCTCGTTGAGAAATTCAGGACTAAATAAACAAAAAATAGATTTTAGATGGATAATAAAAAGAAAGAAATTTAAAAATTGTTTCATTCCACGAATGCAAATCTCGTCATTATTTTCCACACCTAACAGCCTTTTGTAAAGAGAAAAAAATGGTTTATTTATATATATATATATTTTAAATAAAGTGGAAATGTTTTTTTTCCCAGGGATCCATTGGAATGTCATGCCATTGTTCTTTATATTATTTCGGATAATGCATCAAGTCACAAATATTTGTCTCGTTATTTTTTTTTTTGCTGCAAACAAGATCACGCGTAGTTCTGCGATGCTTGACTTCGAAATTCCTGAAATCGAAATTCTGGATCGGATATCATTCCAGCTCATATTACTCATTCGAGTTATAATTGACAAGAAAATCCCTTCTCATTGTGCAGCGATCTAGAATGCATATTTCCACGATCGTCGTCGAAGCGGCAATGAGCTCGAGACCAATTCCAACTGTTCGCAATCTTATACTCCTATCCTATTCTTGTCTCATATTCGCGTTGGTCGTTCAACGGCTCAAGGTTGCCAGCCTTTTCGAGGTCTATCGAGCGCAATTCTCAATTCATACTAATCCAACCTGTTCCTGTACAGTTTATAAGGAGGGTATCGCCTTGGGAGATGCTGTTAGGAATGCATTCGAAGAATATACCTGCGATGCGATTCGGCCTGGTATTGGCCAGTGAAGAGAAAAAGACACAACAGGAGAGGGAGAGAGGGAAAAGGATAAATAATTTTTTAAAACCGAATTGTCATCGTAAAACACATGTTGTTCCATTCGCGACAATTGTTACCGACTCGCTTCCTTTTTATTTTATTAGCAACGAAATTCATATTAGCAAGACTGATGACAAGATTTTTGGATTCCTGTTTTATTCGAGTGTTGTGCATTTTATTTTTTTAATTAAACACACGCAATGAAATTATAATAACACGAATAAAAATACAAATCCACAAATGTTGTATGTGTATTTTTATTAGAGTTATGAAATTAAATTAATGATATTATAGCAACGCGAATAAAAATACAAATGCAAAAACATTGTAATCAGTTTTGCTAATGCTATTCTCGTTGCAAATGGCCAGAATAACATTAGCGAAATTGATGAAACCATTTTTTGCATTTGTATTTTCATTGCGTGTATATATATTTATATATACTTTGGGATCGATTACGATTAATTTTTTTTTAAAGAAGGGCGCATACACTCCGGGCCACCATAAGTGCAAGAGCCAGCCTTTAGTACCTACAACTTCCGCTCTGTTAAAGGACGAAAAGCGTCTACGTCTTTGACCAAAACCTAATCCGTTCGGAAGGAAACTTGGCCGTGGGATTTTTACCGACTGGACGTGTAATATCTGTGTTACACGTTGCGAAATTTCGCCGCGATCCTGACGGTATTACAGAACTCGGGATTTCTGGCTCCAAGCCGCCTCAAACTACCGCCAGATGTCGCAGCAACCGTCTGCTGATCACACTACAGCAAAAAGCAGAGGCCCAATAGGCGACTGTTGCTGCTAGTCCGTGTGCGATGCGTGAACACTAAGTGTGCACGTTTACCATGCGGGATCGCCGCCAGTGGCAAAACTGATGCACTAGATTTTCAGGATGTCGATAATATTTTAGAGCCTCGTTGGCTTAATTTTGTTAACTTTATGTAAAAGAAAACTGCAAACCGCAATTTCTCCGTCATTTTTCCATATAACCAGTTGAAACACCGCTCAAAATTTGTTTTTTTTTTTCACTGTCGAGAGCCTAACCGTCTTGAAATGTGTCTAAATTCGGTGCATCAGTTAGTGAGTCACAATTCATCCTATGGTAACACCAATCTATAAAGTTTTTTTTTCAAAATGTGTAAAAATGTTGATCGTCAGGCTCTTCCTGCAACAATATTGCATGTCCGCAATAAATACCATCTCAATTAATTGTATCGTTTGGCCGAAATGAGGGTTCAAAATTTCGAAGTGATCGGAGCGTGTAATCTCAAGGCGAAGTAGAAACTGTACCACGTGATATATGAGTGATAGCTGAAATTTCCGAACAGAGATTTCTCAGAGATGAATAATATTCAGGGCGAAATGAAATCTTCAAGCTCTGCGTTGGTGAATTCTTCCCACCCTGATGATCCGTTTTTTCCTATGAATAAAAACTCGACCATTTATGAGAAAATTTGTGAGGTTACGTCGACCTTGCCGGTCGACATAACCTCACGTGCTCTTAAATAATGTGCACATGTCACGTGTAAAATCGCGTTATCGTTTTCTACCATTTACCCAGTTAACCAAGCGTACCATTAGTACAGCGTACCGCGAATGTGGAGTACGCCGTACCCTACAGTACCGATAATGTACGGCTACGGGATACCAGCGTACTCGTACCTCCACGGTATCGCTACCGTGGAGTTACACCGTACTGCAGTCTACGGTGGCTCCACTGTAGCGACACTGTACCGGTACAGTACTAGTACATTGGCGATACAGCGTACCGTACGGCGTACCGGTAATGTACCAGTGCCGTACGCACGTACGAGGTGGCAACAGTACCGGTACGGCGCACTCCACATGAGGGGTACATTTACGGCACGTGGTTAGCTGGGTATCCAAATGTATCTTACCGTCTAAACACCGTGATAACGTTTTCCTTGCCAGCGTGTAAAAAACTTTTAATTATAATCAACAGTCGAGCGTCAATCGACAATCGGTAAATATGCTTGTCTCCTGGTCCGCCAAGGAGATCTACCGTACCGACAGGCACGTAGAAGCTTCCTAGCAAGGCCACGCGAGGAAACTCTTCCCGTAGCACTGCAGCAGTTTTCGTATGATGGAAATTCAACTTTTTTCCATATTCTTCAGTCGATAAAGTCCTTTCTCCAACTCTCTACCGACCAAGCACAACTGTAAGAAAACAATGTGCTACTTCCCGTCGATTCCACTCAAAAGTATCGATAGCTTCGACAAACGCTCATGAGCGCGGGACATTTTAAAAAATGCACAGTTTATCTCCGTAAATTGATAATTTGGAGAAAAATCATGAACCTGTTTCAGTCAAGGCGCTCCTCAAGATAAGGGCCAAATTATTCTTCAGTGCCCGAATTTTCACTTCAGCTAAGTTAAAAATTTCAAATAAAAATACATTTAATTTAGTTTTTTTTGTAATTCAACGTGTTCTTTATTCATTTATAATAGATAGTGAGAATTGCGATTGGCAATCAAGTAGTTGCACTGACAGCAAATGCATTTTCACGTTTCTATCATTGTTGGAACTGTGAAACGAATTTTCTCGCTCATTTCATGCGTATTTGTATATTTTACTAGCGCGCTAAAGTGCCACGATTCTTTGCATCTTTTCCTGGATGTACATATAAGCGATATATCCACAGGAGGCCCGATAATCGACGTCCAAAATCAAAATGTAAATGCTTCGTATCAAATGAGATTGAATTTGCATCGTTGGAATGCAATGAAAATTAGTATTTTTTTATTGCTCGAATTTGTTTTGCCGAATATTTGTTACGAATGTCCCTCAAACATTCTTTAATTCGCTTAATCAGAGATCTAGAATTTTAATCTGCAATAAAGATATTGTATGTTAATAAAAATGAGGACATGAAAATATAAAAAAGAAAATTCGTTGTATTCCAACGATGCAAACTTCAAGACCATTCGTATCAATACCTATCCGAATCACTCCCAAATATGTTCTGCTCAATTTTATTATGTTTCAATTGTTATGGGGTGTCCATTATAGTTTTCTATCGTTCATTGTAGTTTTCTACGACCAGAGCTGTAGAAACTATAGTATATTATAGTTCAGTATAGTTTACTATAGGACTCAAGGGATGTTTATTATGGTTTTCGAAAAAAAGCCTTCAACATTTTTTTTCTCGAGTTTTCCTATAGCATAGGGTTAATTTTCTTCTCTCTTGTGTATGTACTTTTCTCTGAGAAGTTTCCAATAGCAATTGGGAGTCATCTAGACTGGTGTAAGTATTTTTTTATCATCAGAACTATCATCAACGTTAGAGTTCAGTTGGTCATTTATGTATCAATTAACAGTGCGCTTAATTGATTAATCACTTCATTGATTAACAGTGCACTTTATAACGATAACACGAGTGAGGAAAATAGCCAGGAGAGTACATACATAAAAGAGAAAAAAAATGTAATACTTTTTTTATCGCAAACCCAGCGAGATTGGAGAACATACATTGGGGCGATTCGGATAGGTATTGATACGAGGCATCTAGATTTTCCATACGGGCCTCACTTTTCGTGCCACCCTGTATACTCATGTGTGTGTGTGTCTGTATTAAAATTATAACGATGAAATCGACGCGATATCGAAGTTTGTCCAGTTGAAATGCAATGAAAATAATTATTTATCAATTCCTTTATTTTGCTATGAAAATCCAAAATCGAAAAAATATTTGATGTGATAATAAAAAAATAAGGAATTGAATATATACATTAAGAATATTCGTTGCTTTCCAACGATGCAAACTTCATCACCGTGGATTGGTGACAAGGTGAGTCTCGGAATCGGGCAGTGCTCCAATGAGAATGAACAAGCCCGTTGACGACTCTTGATCTCTAATTATTGATTGTCATTTTTTTGTTTCTTGATGCATAATTATCAAACTCATTTTTTTGTTGATGTTGTTCAAGCCCGGGAAGTTTTAGATAGTGCTAAGAATAGCTAAGCCACGACCCTCTGAAAACAGATGCCAGTCTTTTATCTCGAGCAGAGGCTCGTATCGCAAGTAAAAGGATTCCTGATGAGTGAGCGAGACGCCGCGATATAACCCTCACGCGTCGTATATACCGAAGGGTATGAAGAAAATATCCATGTAGAAATGTAATTTATATATATATATATATATATATATATACGTATCGACTGCTTGAAATCAAAAAGGCGCATGTCAGCCAATTTTGATTGTAACGAACCGTCGCTCCGGCCGTTCCGTTCGTCAGCAGTATATTTATGTATACTTAGACCGATGTCTGTGTGTGTGTGTATATATACAGGGTGGACCATTTAACGTGACCACCCCAAATATCTCCATTGCCTTTACAGTGACGAAGAAAATGTCAGCAGGTAATTCGATTGATTTCGAATGGCTGATACAGTGGTGAAAAAATCATTTTTGTCAAGGTCATAGTTTTTGCGTTCTCAAGGTCATCAAAGGTTTCTCAAATGGGAACATGTTTGTTTTTATTAAGACGTTGTAGCTGATATTCAGACGAATCCAACGACCTATGATATCATGACCTTGAAATGATTGGTCACAAAAATGGGTAAAAATGGGAAATCGTGATGGTATTGACAATTAGAATATCCGCATAATGTAATTGAATTTTCTTGTACAGAAAATTTATTGTAACAAATGTTCGAAGTGAGGGCCATTAACCTCGACACATTTTTGAAGACGTCGTATGAATGATTCTCTTGACCTTCAAATAGTTTCTGGTGCGATAGTGGCGCCGGCTCTTGTAATTCGTTCTCACATGTTCGCCGGTCTCACCATAAATCAGAATTATTTCCACTTTCTCTGCTTCACTGAACAATACCATTTTCGATACGGTTATTACATGACACTTTGGATGGATACACATGTCTACTTATTCTAATATTGGTAGATGGTAAACATTCTTCACCCTACTACAGTTTTACTACGTTACAATGCCAAAATTTACAAACATCAGAAACATCTCCGACTGTTGGCATTATTGTATCCGTTGGATGACCTGCGCCGCTATCAAACCAGAAACTATTCGAAGGTCAAGAGAATCATTCATCCGACGTCTTAAAAAATGTGTCGAGGTTAATGGCCATCACTTCGAACATTTGTTACAATAATATTTCTGCACAAAAAATTCAATTACATTATTCGGATATTCTAATTGTCAATACTATCACGATTTCCCGTTTGTCACATTTTAGTGACAAATCACTTCAAGGTCATGATATCATAGGTCGTTGGATTCCTCTGAATATCAGCTACAACGTCTTAATTTAAAAAAAAAGCATGTTTCTATTTGAAAAACCATCGATGACCTTGAGAACGCAAAAACTATGACCTTGATGAAAATGTAGATAAATATTTACAAGTGGGGCGCCAGCTAGAAAAGGGGTTTAGAAATTTTGTACCGAGTTGTTGTATTTCAGGGCACGTTGTTTATAATATTTAAGTCGGGGGAAGACAATTTCAACCCTTAATTCAACCCCCAAACGCCTTTTTTTACTTTTTTAAAGGTACGGAGGAAACGGGTTTGGTGACATCAAGTGGGTCAAATGACATGGGTTTGACCCAAACAAACCCAAACATTTTCCGGAATATTTTCCGGAAAATATTTCCGGAAATATTTTTTTTCAATAAAATACCCCTCCCCCATGATAAAAAAAAACATATTTTCATACTGCAGAATAGCTCCGAACACGTGAAAAAAATTTTTGGAGCCGATTAGGACTAGAGCCCGACTTGTAAATATTTACCGAAATGAATTTTTCACCACTGTATCAGCCCTTCAAAATCAATCAAATTACCTCCTGACATTTTTTTCATCACTTGAGGCAACGGAGATATTTGGGGTGGTCGCGTTAAACGGTCCACCCTGTATATGAGCGAATCAGCTATATACGCACGTATATGTAGCCGCGTCGAGTAAACGTCAAGTACCTTTAGAAAGATCGACGTACCTCTCCCTTCGAGGCTTCTTCACGTTCCAGAGGCGTTTCACGCTTTTGACGTCGCCAATTTTTTGTTGCTGTCTCTTTTTTCGCCTTTTTTTCCCTCGTCGCTTCGGCGGCGGACATAATAAAATTCTATCTTGCAAGTTTAAAGCCGAGAGGAGGCGAGAGAAAATAAAATTCCGAAGCAGCTCTCCTGTGCACATTGTTGTGTTGACTCAGAGCCTCGCGGGATGGAGATATTCGCAGCGAATCGCGGAATCCTTTGCTCGGTAGTGAAAACTCGAGAATTTTCATTCTGCTGGAGCGCCACTTTTATTTGAAAAATAAACGGGCGGAAATGCGTTTGTAATATTATTTTTCTATCTCCCTCTTGCTCTCTTTCTGTTTCAATTCATTATTCAAATTGAGGGTGCCTCTTCGCATTTTCTCGTTTGCTGCCGGTAAGGAAATTCATGGTGTTCGCGCATATAACGATGACGGCTAGTTGCATTTTTTCTTTCGCCGTCAAGCGGTCTTAGCATAGTTTACGATCGAGTTAGCACCGAGATACCTGCAGCATCGAAATTCTCCCTGTTTGGTATTCGAGATATTTCATTCTCGTCGTTAACTAAAAAATTCGAATGTTCTTTCGCGGCTTAAGTTTTTGACTGTAATATGTTTTTTTTTTGTTTCTGCCCATACGGTTCCTCCTGAAAATTCGTCAAAGGTTGAGAGAAATTGAAGGTGTCTCGAGTTTTTGCACGGCGCAAGAAAAGTGCGAAATTTCGAGATGGTAAATTGGCACGTTACACGAGCATTACTCAAGCTCGAGCTTAAGCGAAGTAGAAGATGTACCACGTGACATATTAGTCCGAGAGAGATAACTGAAATTTTCGAAAAGAGATTTTTCAGAGATTAACGACATTTAGGGTAAAAGAAAATCATCTAGCTCTGCGTGGGGGAATTCTTCAGAACCTGATGCTTTGTTTTACAAAAAAAACTCAACCAGCTATGAGAAAAATCGGTTCGAAAATTTGTGAGGTTATGTTGACCTTATACATGCTCTTAAGGCGTTACCCCCACTTGTAGCGCAAAAAAGGCCCTTTTCATGAATTTTTTTAAAGAAAACTACAAAACTTTTTTAATCGATCAATATACCATCTTAAAGAACACATCTTGAAGAACTTTCAGTAATTTTTTTATTGAAAAATATTACATTGTT